>CM054057.1:551453712-551586460 GCA_028641055.1 Alopecurus myosuroides
CCGTCAACACAAGCACTGATGCTTTGGGTTCAACGGAAGAAAGGGGATATAAAAGATGCTGCAACTGGCTGCACTAACCAACTACAGAGATCTACCATTCCGCTAACGAAAGGAGATAAGATCGAGGATTGTAACCGATTGAAAGATAACTTCAAACAAACCCTTCCTGGATTTCGCCCTTATCCAAAGAAGCAATCCGAGGATAACTCACACAGTTGTGTTAAAGGTGAATCAAGTTATGGTGCCATCAACTATTACTAGTCAAGTTATATCTTGGGTGTAACATGTTCGATCATTATGTTTAAGTTGTCCTGAGTACTTGTTAGCCAGTACTTTCACCAAGTAATCCATAACCGCGGAAAACACGGCTTCTCGAGAAGATTATCCCTGCAGGGTTGCACCAATTTGGCCGTACGCAAGAATAACCCGCCAGATGGAAATGCACTTCCACCAAGCGGGGCACTCTACACACTCGACTCTTCTTCGCATCAAGCCCAAAGAACCTTGGGCGCACGGCTAATCGAGCCCAGAAGAAAATGGACCCTCATAGCACTCTAGAACGTGTCCTCCTATATGCCGACTACAAAAGTTCCACCCTGGCCTGGGCTCGCAAAAACATGCATGCGGCAAATAGAACACACGAACTAAATGAGGCGATTTGGACGAGATGCGAATCGAATCAAATTGAGGGGGGCGCCCATACTCGCTTCCCACATGCGGTTAGTGCGCTCATCATGGATCAGTAGTCAAGACCCTTTTCCTATTGGGTCGACACTAGCAGGCCTCAAAACCACAAGGGCTCCTGCCGGTGCCTTATCATCAATTATTAATTAACAATAACATTAGCATGATTGATTGATTAAACATCGAGCCCCAGAACATAATGGAATATAGTAACAGACAGTAACGGGTAACAGACTCGAGCAAAACAACCTAAGCATGCTAGTAAGACACTGGCTCAACCAAAGGGGTGATAGGAGTGGAGGTGAGGCAATATCATGGTTAAGGGGATTCATGTGATGGGTTCGTAACAGAAACAACTACTACTAAGGCTAGCAGAAAAGGAACAACGGAAAGTATCGGTAACCAAGGTTGAAAGGAACACAGTGGTTCATGTGAGTGATAACTTGCCTGCAAACCCAGTAGCCTGGTACTGAGCTAAATCCTTAGAAGGGATGTCGTAAGTATCGTCGGTCTCAACGTCGTCGTTTATCCGAGAAGAAGCAAAACAAACAGGCAGAAATATAACCATCAATAACATGGCATAGGTGCACAAACATGGGATGATGCATGATAGTTTAATTGATGCCTCAAATAAAACTAGTTGACAGAAGCAGATTTAATGGACCCATATGCAATTGGATTGCATATGAAAAGCCCATGAATTATGGTTGAATTAATTGTTTTACAACTACTCACATATGAAAGTGGATTAGCATGATGCATGGATGAGGAAACAGCAAAATAACAACATAGAAGCAAATGGAAATAAGGTTTAGCAAGTTTAGAAATTCATTCATTAAGTTAGGAAATTTTGGTTACTTAAAGGTGTCTCACAAGCATTTGTTGTTTTCATCATGTTAAATTGTTCAAAACAGATAACAAAGTTTATATTTGAAAAGAAAACAAGATTTTAGTTGGATTACATGTTTCACTTGTTGCAAAAGGATTTTCAAATGAATTATTTATGAATTAAACAAGTTTAAGCAAGAATTAATAAATTTAATTCAAACATGAACTTATTTGAATTTTTATTTGTTCAAAGCATTAAACCAATTTCATATTTGAAATTTTATACTTTTAGGGTTGGAAAAATATTTATATGTTCCAAAAGAATTGTTTTGATCAAGTTATGAAATTACCAATTTTAAATGAAATAAACAAGGTTTAATTATTTAACCAATTTTAATTATTCAAAACAGAACAAAGTTTATATTTGGAAAGAGGGTTTAATTTTTCATGGAAAACATATTTCATTTGTTGAAATTGGATTTAAAATGAGCAAGTTATTATTTTGGCAATTTTAAATGCAATAAATAGGAAACAGTTGTTTTCAGCAGTTTAAATTATTCAAAACAGCAAACAAAATTTATTTTTGGAAAGAACATCAAATTTTAGTTGGATTCATGTTTCAAATATTGAATTTGGAATTAGGATGAATTTATTATGAATTAAACAATATTTAAACAAGTTTTAGTTGAATTTATAATAAGCATGAATTTAATTGAATTTTATTTATTCAAAACATAATTTCAAACTCACATTTGAAAAGTTCACACTTTGAAGGTTTGAAAACATAATTTGCATGTTCAAAATATTTTATTTGATCAAGTTAGTATTTTATCAAATTTAATTGATTAAACAAGGAGTAAATTTTAGGCAATTTAAATTATTCAAACCAGGAAACAAAAATTATATTTGAATAGGTGGTTCAAAATGGTATGGAAAACATATTTTATTTGCATTTATTGGATTAGGAATGAATTAGTTATGGAATTTAAGAAATTGCATTTGAATGATTCAAATTTGAATTTTAAATACATTTGGAGTTTCCAAAACAGTACACAAATGGCATAGTTGGAAAGATTAATAAATTTGGAACAGAAAACATATATAACTTTTAGTTATTGGACTTATAGTTTAAAAGATATTAAAGGTTTAAGTTTAGGGTTTATTTCTGTGAATTAAAAGGAAAAGAATTTGAAACAGAAACGTGTTAATTCGTTTGTTACCGCACTGTTAGTTAGCCCGTGCCACTGACCTGTGGGACAAGCCCTGCTGGCGTGCCAACGAGGCGAGTGCGAACTGAGGTGGCAGCAGGGGTCACTGCCCAGTGGGCCTGCCCCTGCGCGCGCGCTACAGAGAAAAAAGTGGGGATTAAATCCCTGGGTAGGACTCGAACCCGGGTGCTCGAGGGCGTGCAGAAGGAACTTAACCACTGCAGTGCTGCTGTTGTTTTGGTTCAGATACAGAAGGGTTTCCTTTTCAGACAAAAAGGCTAGGCACTTGTTTCTCTGACGAAACTGACGGAAGAACGTTTGCAATCGACACAGCGGACAGCAATCGATCCCAGCGACCTCGACGGGCAACGATTTCGGCGAACAGAGGGAAGCGGACACGCGCGGGACGTACGTACGATAGCAGTGAGCAGAGGGAGGGAGAGGGAACGAGGAGCATAGGCTCACATCGAGTGTCTCGTTGTAGACGTTCAGTCGACGGAGCAGAAAAACGGCGGAAGGTTCCGGCGACGGCGCGGTCGCCGTGGTTGCTCCCAGCAACCGGCGAGTGGACGGGGCGGCTGAGGCAGTCGCCGTGGTTCCATTCCGGGCCACGGGGCTGCCTCGAGGGGGACGTGCTGGCGGCGCGAAGAGGAGGCAGAGGGCGGTTGTGCTCGGTTGGTTTCAGCGATGGTGTTCTTCAGAGGGGTGGGGAGGTGGTAGAGGTAGCCAACGGCGGCGATGGAGGGTTAGGGACTAGGGTTAGCAGGGGCTCGGGAGTGGGTGAGTTTTATGGGGGAGAGGTGCTTGTACGGCGGCAATCGTAGCGAGGGGTCGATGATCGATCGGTGGTGAGCCATGTCGTACAGAGATGACCTCACCGAGAGGTAGGTGACAGCGATGGAGGGAGTGGGCCAGAAAGGAAAAAGGGCCTGGGGGATATATTGGCTGCTAGGGAAAATGGGCGGCTTAGTTTTCTCCCCCCTCTAACAGATTTCTTTTTATTATTTCTGTTGCATTTTTTTTGCTGCAACCAAAATGGAAGAAAAAGAATGCTTTTAGGTTAATAGAAATTTTAGAAAAATTAGTGTTAGCTAGTTAGGTTAAAAGAAAACAAATGCCAAGTTTGGTCTTTCAAAAGATTAATTTTTAATTATTGTTTTGTAATTTAAGTCAATATTTAAAGAATGCTTCTTATTTGGCTTTTATTAAAAATCAACATGTTTTATTAGGGAACCCCAATGATTAAAATAGAACAATTGGTTTGGTTATAATGCTGATTTTATAAATTGATTTGGGTGCTGTTTGAAAACACTTGGTTGAATTGGAATATTTGCAAATTAATTGGTTAATGATTGAAAACAACAAGTTTAATAGGGTGAGCCCTATTATTAAAATGATTAAAATGATTAGAATAGTTTGTTAGCTTCATGAGTTGGAATTTGGTGCTGTTTGAACTTGAGTTTTGAGTTTGAAAGCAAATTGGGAATTATTTAATTGAAATGAAAGCCATTTTATTTGTTGATCAATGTGGAAAAGATGACAACAAATGGTTGGTTTTATTTGAGATTTTTATTTCCAAAGTTGTAACAGAACAAGTATGAAAACAAAGCATTTGAAATTGTTTGAGTTTATTGTGAAAACAAAGAATAACAGATGCAAAACAAATGGTAAACAAGGCAACAAAGGAAATAAATATGATGTCATGATGCAATACTTTAATAACAAGAAATCAAACATTCTAAATGGTAGGTTTTCATACTTGGGCTGTTACAAAACGCCCCCCCCTTGAAGGAATCGCCCCGAGATTCCTACTGAGAAAAGAAAAGGTCCGGATACTTCTTGGGTAGACGTCAGGGAATTAGTAAACCACCGTAACATTTTCAAATAAAGGGAGTGGTTTTTGTATTGAGGGTGTATAGCTGGATAGAATTTGACTCATTTGGAGAATAGACTATCTGGAATGTGGTGATTCAGGAATGTTTCCTCGAAACAACTCCAGGGTGATAGTAATGCCAGCTCTCATAGCCTGGGTCAACAACAACAACAACAACAACCTTTCTGGCCAGATAGACTTGATATTTGGAAGTTTTGATTAGACGCCGTAGTAGAAGAACTGAAATGGAAAACAACAACAAGATTTCAACGGACGAAAAGGATGTTGATAAGAACAGGATATCAACATCGGGAAAACGAGAACAAAACTCCTAAGGTACTACGAAAAACCCATCCGGGCTTCTAAAGGATCAATATCTACTGCTTAAGGAATAGAGGATCTGCTTCCGGGGCTTACACGCCTCCGTTCTCAATCCATGAGTAGGCAACATGATAAATCATGTCACAACCACCTCCATTCCTATGGTCTAGTAGATATAACCATCCTAGAGAAACCAGGATTCGTGAGTCCTAACTTGAAAGTTTAGATGAGAATAGAAAACAACGTTGCACTTCCTACCAGAAAAAGGGAGGGTGGGTGGGGAAAGAAGAACAGAATTCCTACTCTCACGTTTCCTTTTTCTGTATAGCTACAAAATAGTTTCTAGACTCAACTGCGACCAGTAAAACGGGATCCTACAGCAGACAGGCTCTGATACCATTTGTCGCACCGGACTTCTAAAGGATACTCGCCGTTCCGTTGAAGTAGTAGATTGGATTACGGGGCTTACCGGCACCCGCGTCCTCTTACGAGTAGGCCAACACACGTATGTGTGACAACCAACCCCTATCTGTTCAGCATCGACGTAAACTATCCCATAGAAATCAGGACACTTCCATTGACGTACTTCAAACATCCACATGGCACGCCAACGGCATTTGAACAAGTGATATCACAACAGATCTCTACGACACAAAAGATTGAAATAAGTTGCAAATAGCTCTCATTAGAGCAGAGATAGCAAATACAATCATTCAGAGGGCACATGCCCCAACATCATACATCACAGCGGAAGCATTCAACATGTCTGAGTACAGACAAGAACCAAATAGGCCTAAGAGGCCGGAAACGAAAAGACGAGCCCATCCACGAAGTCTCGGATCCTGACGGGTACGCTATCTACTCGTCAGCAGTCTCGTCATACTCCACGTAGTAGCCACCATGTAGATCCTCGGAACGTAGGTCTGCGGAAACCACAGCCCCAAAGGGGTCAGTATAAACGTACTGGCAAGCAAGACACAATTCACCAACGTGTAACCGTCAACACCAAGCACTGATGCTTTGGGTTCAAGGAAGAAGGGGATATAAAAGATGCTGCAACTGGCTGCACTAACCAACTACAGAGATTCTACCACTTCCGGCTAACAGAAAGGAGATAAGATCGAGGATTGTAACCGACTGAAAGATAACTTCAAACAAACCCATCCTGGATTTCGCCCCTTATCCAAAGAAGCAATCCGAGGATAACTCACACAGTTGTGTTAAAGGTGAATCAAGTTATGGTGCCATCAACCTATTACTAGTCAAGTTATTAATCATTGGGTGTAACATGTTCGATCATTATGTTTAAGTTGTCCTGAGTACTTGTTAGCCAGTACTTTCACCAAGTAATCCATAACCGCGGAAAACACGGCTTCTCGAGAAGATTATCCCTGCAGGGTTGCACCAATTTGGCCGTACACGCAAGAATAACCCGCCAGATGGAAATGCACTTCCACCAAGCGGGGCACTCTACACAACTCGACTCTTCTTCGCATCAAGCCCAAAGAACCTTGGGCGCACGGCTAATCGAGCCCAGAAGAAAATGGACCCTCATAGCACTCTAAGAACGTGTCCTCCTATATGCCGACTACAAAAGTTCCACCCTGGCCTGGGCTCGCAAAAACATGCATGCGGCAAATAGAACACACGAACTAAATGAGGCGATTTGGACGAGATGCGAATCGAATCAAATTGAGGGGGGGCGCCCATACTCGCTTCCCACATGCGGTTAGTGCGCTCATCATGGATCAGTAGACAAGACCCTTTTCCTATTAGGGTCGACACTAGCAGGCCTCAAAACCACACAGGGCCTCCTGCCGGTGCCTTATCATCAAATTATTAATTAACAATAACATTAGCATGATTGATTGATTAAACATCGAGCCCCCAGAACATAATGGAATATAGTAACAGAAAGTAACGGGTAACAGACTCGAGCAAAACAACCTAAGCATGCTAGTAAGACACTGGCTCAACCAAAGGGGTGATAGGAGTGGAGGTGAGGCAATATCAAGGTTAAGGGATTCATGTGATGGGTTCGTAACAGAAACAACTACTACTAAGGCTAGCAGAAAAGGAACAACGGAAAGTATCGGTAACCAAGGTTGAAAGGAACACAATGGTTCATGTGAGTGATAACTTGCCTGCAAACCCAATAGCCTGGTACTGAGCTAAATCCTTAGAAGGGATGTCGTAAGTATCGTCGGTCTCAACGTCGTCGTTTATCCGAGAAGAAGCAAAACAAACAAGGCAGAAATATAACAATCAATAACATGGCATTAGGTGCACAAACATGGGATGATGCATGATAGTTTAATTGATGCCTCAAATAAAACTAGTTGACAAGATAAGCAGATTTAATGGACCCATATGCAATTGGATTGCATATGAAAAGCCATGAATTATGGTTGAATTAATTGTTTTACTCATCATATGAAAGTGGATTTGCATGATGCATGGATGAGGAAAACAGCAAAATAACAACAATAGAGCAAATGGAAATAAGGTTTAGCAAGTTTAGAAATTCATTCATTAATTTAGGAAATTTTGGTTACTTAAGGTGTCACACAAGCATTTGTTGTTTTATCATGTTAAATTGTTCAAAACAGATAACAAGTTTATTTTGAAAAGAAAACAAGATTTTAGTTGGATTACATGTTTCACTTGTTGCAAAAGGATTTCAAATGAATTATTTATGAATTAAACAAGTTTAAGCAAGAATTAAATGAATTTAATTCAAACATGAACTTATTTGAATTTTTATTTGTTCAAAGCATTAAACAATTTCATATTTGAAAAGTTTATACTTTTAGGGTTGGAAAACTATTTTATATGTTCCAAGAATTTGTTTTGATCAAGTTATGAAATTACCAATTTTAAATGAAATAAACAAGGTTTAAATTATTTAACCAATTTTAATTATTCAAAACAGAAAACAAAGTTTATATTTGGAAAGAGGGTTTAATTTTGCATGGAAAACATATTTCATTTGTTGAAATTGGATTTAAAATGAGCAAGTTATTATTTTGGCAATTTTAAATGCAATAAATAGGAAACAGTTGTTTTCAGCAGTTTAAATTATTCAAAACAGCAAACAAAATTTATATTTGGAAAGAACATCAAATTTTAGTTGGATTACATGTTTCAAATATTGAATTTGGAATTAGGATGAATTTATTATGAATTAAACAATATTTAAACAAGTTTTAGTTGAATTTATAATAAGCATGATTTAATTGAATTTTTTTATTCAAAACATAATTTCAAACTCACATTTGAAAAGTTCACACTTTGAAGGTTTGAAAACATAATTTGCATGTTCAAAATATTTTATATTGTTCAAGTTAGTATTTTATCAAATTTAATTGAATTAAACAAGGAGTAAATTATTTAGGCAATTTAAATTTATTCAAACCAGGAAACAAAATTTATATTTGAATAGGTGGTTCAAAATGGTATGGAAAACATATTTTATTTGCATTTATTGGATTAGGAATTGAATTAGTTATGGAATTTAAGAAATTGCATTTGAATGATTCAAATTTGAATTTTAAATGCATTTGGAGTTTCCAAAACAGTACAAATGGCATAGTTGGAAAGATTAATAAATTTGGAACAGAAAACATATATAACTTTTAGTTATTGGACTTATAGTTTAAAAGATATTAAAGGTTTAAGTTTAGGGTTTATTTCTGTGAATTAAAAGGAAAAGAATTTGAAACAGAAACGTGTTAATTCGTTTGTTACGCACTGTTGTTAGCCCGTGCCACTGACCTGTGGGCCAAGCCCTGCTGGCGTGCCAACGAGGCGAGTGCGAACTGAGGTGGCAGCAGGGGTCACTGCCCAGTGGGCCTGCCCCTGCGCGCGCGCTATAGAGAAAAAAGTGGGGATTAAATCCCTGGGTAGGACTCGAACCCGGGTGCTCGAGGGCGTGCAGAAGGAACTTAACCACTGCAGTGCTGCTGTTGTTTTGGTTCAGATACAGAAGGGTTTCCTTTTCAGACAAAAAGGCCAGGCACTTGCTTCTCTGACGAAACTGACGGAAGAACGTTTGCAATCGACACAGCGGACAACAATCGATCCCAGCGACCTCGACGGGCAACGATTTCGGCGAACAGAGGGAAGCGGACACGCGCGGGACGTACGTACGATAGCAGTGAGCAGAGGGAGGGAGAGGGAACGAGGAGCAGAGGCTCACATCGAGTGTCTCGTTGTAGACGTTCAGTCGACGGAGCAGAAAAACGGCGGAAGGTTCCGGCGACGGCGCGGTCGCCGTGGTTGCTCCCAGCAACCGGCGAGTGGACGGGGCGGCTGAGGCAGTCGCCGTGGTTCCATTCCGGGCCACGGGGCTGCCTCGAGGGGGCCGTGCTGGCGGCGCGAAGAGGAGGCAGAGGGGGGTTGTGCTCGGTTGGTTTCAGCGATGGTGTTCTTCAGAGGGGTGGGGAGGTGGTAGAGGTAGCCAACAGCGGCGATGGAGGGTTAGGGAGTAGGGTTAGCAGGGGCTCGGGAGTGGGTGAGTTTTATGGGGGAGAGGTGCTTGTACGGCGGCAATCGTAGCGAGGGGTCGATGATCGATCGGTGGTGAGCCATGTCGTACAGAGATGACCTCACCGAGAGGTAGGTGACAGCGATGGAGGGAGTGGGCCAGAAAGGAAAAAGGGCCTGGGGATAAGATATTGGGCTGCTAGGGGAAAATGGGCTGGCTTAGTTTTCTCCCCTCTAACAGATTTCTTTTTATTATTTCTGTTGCATTTTTTTTTGCTGCAACCAAAATGGAAGAAAAGAATGCTTTTAGGTTAATAGAATTTTTAGAAAAATTAGTGTTAGCTAGTTAGGTTAAAAGAAAACAAATGCCAAGTTTGGTTTTTCAAAAGATTAATTTTTAATTATTGTTTTGTAATTTAAGTCAATATTTAAAAGAATGCTCTTATTTGGCTTTTATTAAAAATCAACATGTTATTAGGGGAACCCCAATGATTAAAATAAAACAATTGGTTTGGTTATGCTGATTTTATAAATTGCATTTGGGTGCTGTTTGAAAACACTTGGTTGAATTGGAATATTTGCAAATTAATTGGTTAATGATTGAAAACAACAAGTTTAATAGGGTGAGCCCTATTATTAAAATGATTAGAATAGTTTGTTAGCTTTCATGAGTTGGAATTTGGTGCTGTTTGAACTTGAGTTTTGAGTTTGAAAGCAAATTGGGAATTATTTAATTGAAATGAAAGCACCATTTTATTTGTTGATCAATGTGGAAAAGATGACAACAAATGGTTGGTTTTATTTGAGATTTTTATTTCCAAAGTTGTAACAGAACAAGTATGAAAACAAAGCATTTGAAATTGTTTGAGTTTTATTGTGAAAACAAAGAATAACAGATGCAAAACAAATGGTAAACAAGGCAAACAAAGGAAATAAATATGATGCCATGATGCAATACTTTAATAACAAGAAATCAAACATTCTAAATGGTAAGTTTTCATACTTGGGCTGTTACAAATCATCAGGCCGGAGTCCCAGCTCGATCAGTTGCTTCAGCTGGCTGTCCGCGTAGTTGACATCCGTCACGGTCTTCTTGGGGTTGTACCCCCAGTTCTTGATGGCAGTCGGGGGAACATTCTCAAAGGCGGGAAGCCGTATGAGATCTACCGGCTCTGCGCTTGCTTCCGGACTGGGGTTCTTCACGTAGAGGAACCCCCTCTGCCATTTCCGGCAGATATCCAGCCCTAGAACCCAGGGGTAGGCACAGGGAGATCGGCTCACGATCATAGCCATGCCGGTCTGAGTCATAACCTTGGGCGCATCCGGATTGGCTTTATTTGGAAGGACTTGCTGGCGGAAATGGAAGTATTTGGCCCAGATGTCTATCGTGGGGTAGACACCGAGATAGGCTTCACAGCAAGTTACGAAGGTGGACAACATTGCAATGGCATTCGCCGGGAGATGGTGTGGTTGCAAGCCGAAGTGGCGAAGAAATTGTTGCATAAATTTGGATATTGGGAGGCCGAAACCACGTTTGAAGTGGCTAAGGAATACTACGTGCTCACCGGGTTGGTGTTGCGGCTCCAACTCGTCGCCGGGTGGCCTGCATATGACACCGGGCGCTACCCGACGAGTATTGACCAACCATTGGGTGTCGCTAGAGGTCACGTCCGATCCCTCCCAGTTGGCGCGGGTGGATGCAGGGCCTTCAAGATCTAGATCGGCGATGGCCTCAAGCGCCATTGATGTAGATCCGGATCCGGGCGTATCCGGATAGCACGAGGGCGCGAGGAGAGGCTCGGGTTGGAGTGGTCGCAGAAGGGCCACGGCGGCGTGGAAGACAGACGCCGTGGCGCGTCTCCGGTGAGGAAAAACTTGGAGAAGGAAGCGAGGAGGAAGCAGTGAAGTAGCACGGCGATGGTGGCGCGAGGTCGGAGACGGTCGCGCGTTACAGTGAAGAACTTGAGGCATGGGCGCATTTCGGCAAGCGGTGGTGTGCGGGGATGAACTGGTCCTCTCTCTGCGCGCGGCGCGGTGGCGCTCAGTGGATTCGCGACGGAGTGGAGAGCTCTATGCGGGTTTGCGCGAGGAAGGGGAAGGAAAAGGGGGCAAATGACGAGGAAGACGAGGCAACGGGCGGCACGGGGGTATTTATACCCCCCATAGCGCAGTTACTGCGCTGGATTAACTGTGGCGAAAATCGTGGGCTCGTTGGGAGTTACCGCACCCGTTAGAAACGCACGAAGCGATTAAATTGCGCGTAACGGGCGCAATCGATCCTACGTCGTGCGACGTGGGTGCTCGAGTGCTCTGTGTGATGCGACACGACGGCGAGTGGTCCTGGTGTGCAGTGGCTAGCACATGTGGAGCGCGTGCAGTGCAACAGCACATGACCCAAGGCGACGTTGCGCGCCACGTGTCGAGCCTTACACGTGAAGATAGCGAGGTGTGCTAAATCGAGAGGCAAAGTGCCGAAAAATTGGCTAAGTGCTGGAATCTCGTAAAAATACAAAGCAGTTTGGTCTATCCGGTTCAAGAGGAAATCCCCTCAGGCGATAAGGGATTGGATCCGAGTTCAGATGGTGCCTGACCGAGTTGAGGTGCAACTCGGCTGTGTTCTTTGAAGAAGTTTGGTTTAAGCTAGCATGGCCCAGCGTCCAAGTTCACCGGACCATACCAGCTTCGGGGACTAATGTCGGGGGGCTACCCACGAGTAGGGGTAAGGCTGGTGAAGAATGGAGTTCAAGGTACTGGTTACCGAGTTCGGCCGTACCGAGTTGGTACGGGCCAGATAGGATGGTACCCGGCCGGATAGGGTGCTATCCGGCAAGAAGAACAAGATACCAAGGGGAAGATTTGAGTAATTGTCTGGGTCATCCGAGTAGCTCTTGGATGATCCGGATAGAGTGGGCAGCAGGTCTACCCGGAGGCAAAGTCAATGGAGCCGTTGGGTGTATCCCGCGTATCTAGGGGCAGTGTCACATCCCAGTTTTTGGACTCTTGGACTGTGCTCAAAAAGACAACTATTAGGGCCAACAAATTATTTTTATAACCACATGATGGTGTGAACTAACTTGTGTTATGATCTTAATCATATTTGCAACATAATTTTTGTTTCATTATAAAACCAACACCATATGTTTCTGAAAAATATTCCTGATATTTTTCCTAATGTTTTCTTATTATTACTTGAGTGGATTTTTATTCCAATACTTGGATCATTCTTGTTTGCATCTTAAAACAAACTTTTAACCTTGTTGGATCCAAGAAAACAATTTTCCAAAATGATCTATGAAAGTTTTCTTTTAACTTTCCTATAGAAAACAATTCCTGAAAATAAAGCCAAGTACCTGTTTTCTACCATTGTCTTCACCAAGCTATAAATTGTTATATTATGGTTTCTTGACTTTTAATTCATACTTGATATATGTACTACAAACCCATAAGCTCACTTTTATTTTTGGATAAATAAAAACTATCTTTTGCTTGTTGTTTTTGTGGTATAAAATTAAGGCAGTTTTGAGAAACAGATAAAAACAGAATGTAGGTCTTTTTCCACATTATTTTCATGGCCTTAAACTAGTTCAAAATTGTTTTCAAAAGTTGTTTCTGAAAGTGTATAACATGGTTAACACATCCATACTTTGAAAACCAATTTTGGAAAGCAATTGAACCCTGAAAACAAACTCAACTTTTTGAACCTTTGATCTGTTTTCCAACACTTAGAGAATTTTCTGAATTATTCGAAACAGTCACAGATACGATTTTGGGCAGAAGATTTCATTGCCTTCCCTTGCAAGATTCGAAGTAAAAGCTTGTCCCTTGTGTTTACCACAACTAGTACTCCATCTTGGATGCTTGACCTTGCTTCTAGAAGCCTTAGGCATGAAGATAAGAGAGGATAGATATGGTGACTAGGATAGGTATGGGCACACATGCATCTTAGATATTTTTGACTTTTCCACTTGTCCCTTGCCTCCCCTTGCCCCCAAAGGCCAACCTTGCCCATGTCACATGTGTACTTGAATAGGACACCATGTGCACTCAAATGGAAAATACCAAAAAGTCCCTTGAACACCTCTTATGCCATCAAATGGTAGGGATCCAATGCCACACTTCCATTTTTGCCCTTGACCCTTGACCCATGCCATTGATCTTTCCTCACTCCAAAGGCCAACCTTGACTTGCCCCTTGGTGGTCTTGCCCCTTGGCCTCATTGCCTTATTATGAGGTGACCATCTTGCCCCTCCCCTCATTCCCTCTTCTATAAAGATCCCAAGGCCATCTCCTTGCACCTTGCCCTCCTCCACCCCCACTACCACACTTCATCCCCAAGCTTAGAGGAGCCTTGAGCCAGCCATGTGAGCTCCATGAGCTCCAAAATCGTCGCCGGCCATTTTTCTTAAACCGATGTGAGGAACCTCAAATCCCTGCAGAAGTTGCCTGTCGTTTTGAGCTTGTGAAAAATAGTTTTCGTGCAGATTATTTTCTACAAAGATTCACAGAACTAGGCTTATGTTTTCCTAACCATTTCCCGTTGGAAGATCCAAGTTTGCACTTTTATTTCTGTCACAATACCTGTTTTGCCACAGACTGTCTGTTTAGCCATTTTTGACATAACTTTTTGGATCTGTATCCATTTTGGGCAAATAAAACTGTTTTGAGTAGCCTATGAGTAGATCTATCCATAGGACTTGGCCTTACATCAACGCCATTTACCAAATGGAAATGAAATCCATTTTGGTAAAAGACCAGTAGGCTTTTCTAGACTTCTTATAAGGAGTTTAAAAATTTTTGAAGCAAATCCAATTGGATGAGTTTGGTATTGAGTAGATCTATTATACTAGCTTAGATTAATTTTTTGAGCTCTAGATTATTTTTGGTGGACAGATCTAGAAACAGCAGCTTTTCTGTTTTGTTTTCTTTGTTTGTTTTTGTTTGAAATGAAATGTTTGGTTGTTTTAATCTTGCTTCCTAACTTGTATAGAGTTGCTAGGACTTGTTATTAAGTTGTTTTCTTGCAGTACATCTACCTTAGAAAGTGTGTGCATGTTTGGAAAGTCAAACAGAAATAGGAGTACCATTTGTTATTTTCCTAGTTTTATTATTTGGATTGTTGTGTGGGCAAATCCTTGTAGCTTTGTTGTACCTAGATTTTTGTTGTGGTTATGATAGATCAAGTACCACTTTGGTACTGTTATTTCTCTGTTATTATCTCTATTAGCTTACACCTTATTTTATAGCAAAGCATGTGTAACATTTGTTGTTTGTTTTCTACTACTTATTTCACTAGTTGTGTGAGCAAATCTTTGTGTGCTTGTTACCTAAGTTTTTGCTATGATTGTGGTGAGTCCAGTACCATTTTGGTACTGTGATTTATATGCTATTATCTTCATTAACTTGCATGTGATCTTATAGCAAAGCATGAGTAGCATTTGTTATTTTTCTAGTGTTTATTCTTTGGAATTATTGTGAGAGCTAGATCTTTGTGTGAATGCCTTGATAATTTTTGTGCTATGTTTGCTATAGATCCAGTACCATTTTGGTACTGTTATTTTGATGCTTTTGTCTCTGATAGCTTGCATGTATTTTTATGGTGAAGCATGTGTAGGTTTTGTTATTCTTATGCACTAGTCTTGTATGCACTAGAATAAATAGCCTTGTTTTATTTATTTTGTTATATTAATTTTTGTCATGAGTAACCAGAGGCTTAGTACCTCATTTACCTTGGTATTAATGGGCCCATAACCCACTGGTCCCATTGCATCTTGGTTGTGGATGAAAATTCCCAACCATGCACATGTGAGAAAATAACATGTTTTTAATTATGTGGTTGATAGGATATTTTCCACCATGGAAAATATAATGGTTTGTTTTCACTTATGCAAGTGAGAAGTTTATTTCTTATAAGGATCTACTAGTATGTTAGGTGTGATCCATTTGTTAGCATAATATTCCTTAGGAGTATCTTGTTAAGAAATGATTCACTATTGAGTGCTAAATTAAATTGTTTGCAAATAAACTAAATTCCTTTTGATTGATAGATTGTTTGTGAATGATTTTAAATTGAGTGTTTGGATTTTTGAAAAGGTTTAGATAATTTTCTTTGATTGCATAGCTACTGGTTGTGTAAGTATACCTTGCTTGCTTGCTAGTAATTGTTTAAGAAAAACACAAATTGCTAGAATTAGTTTATGCATGTTTAATAGTTGTTTCATGGGATTGTTTTGATGTTTGTGCTTACTAGCATGTGTAAGTTTTGTGTACTGTTATTAGGTACATTTTATGATCATGACTTGCTTGTTTAGAATTAAGCATCATAGTAACCTTGTTTGCTTCTCTAGTGATGAACTAGTGTCACCACTAGAAAATGGTGATTTTTGCTATAGTATTTTCATCTTTTATTTCATAAGTGTATGAGTTTATTATAGCATATTTATGAACTTATTACTTCTGTTATGATGCCATGAATAATTTAGTTTCTTGTGCTATAGTTGTAGAATATAAGTTTTTCTTATAACATGCTTGTGTAGATTTTCCATACTAGTGTGTTATCAGTGTAGTCCTGTTTCTATGCTTTTGATAGGGATATTACCTTGAGTGATGATTGTGTTTTAGATTATTTTTATGTGTTATCCTTGTTTTTAGGTACTGGTTGTTTGCTAATTTTTCATAATTGATGGATTCCAAAACCTCTAGTAAACAAAAACATAGTGAATAAATAGTCTATTCAATTGTGGTGTGTTTGCTTGTTGTTTGGATTTTGTTGGAGTGTTTTAACTTAGCATGAGTTTATACTTGTGTTGTGCTTGTGTTTAAGAGTATCTTGTGAAACTAAAACATCCAACTAAAATCATGAACACATAAAGTGATAGTTGCTTGTGGTGAGTAATACCCACTGCCATGGGTATTATTCTGTCTGTTTGTTTTACCTTAGCAACCTAAACTTTTTCACCCACACGCTATATTTTTAGCTTCTTGTATATCTTATTATGAGAGTGGTACACCACTCCATATATGGTATGTATGATGTGGGATATGGTTTTCTAAACCATACATAGCGCATGACGATAGTTTTGGACCGTGAGAGTTATGTGAGATAGTTTTCGCGTTATCGTTTCGAGAGAACTCGAGAGTGAACATTTGTTGCTGTATGTGTTTCTTAGCTTAGTTGTTTGTACTTTAGACCTGAGTGTGTGTCTTTTATTTCCTTTACGACGCTAGAACGCGAAGAAGAAGAAGCAGTTGTGGAGCTGTGCGTCAAGTTCAAGTTGCTTCAAGGCCAGGGACATTAAGAGACTTGAGGCAAGCCATCCTGATGCTTGCTGATACAATACTTATCATTATCTATCATGCATGTTTTACCTCTGAAGTTTTACAAAACTTGATTATCAAAACTATTTTTGATGTGGCTATTACTACTATACTAGTATATAGGTTACTATCATGCCAGTAGTTAAACTTGGTAATACCAAGCCCATAAGCCACCATATGGTATTTATTACCATCAAATATACTAGTCCCTAAGTGGACACCCTAAAATTGTGATTCTAAAAACAAAGGCTTTACGGAAAAACCCGGAGAAAAGGCGGATCCTTATTCTCCGGAGGAATGTGGAAGTGGTCATTTTTGAGAAATTGGTGTTTTCAAAAATGACACATAACCTAGTCTTCGCCGGACAACCTTTACCGTACTGCCACTCTACCCCTATATGGGTATGGGGCCTATCTAGATGCTTGAACTTGTTAGTGTATGCTTTATTCCAAAGTGCTATAGAGAAGCGGATTCTCTGAACCGAAGTGTCGCCAGGAGAGGGGAAACGGGACATACACAGTGTGGGATTAATTTTCCCTCGGATGCGACAGCTGGGCCTCCCGGCTAGGCAGGGTGGGACCTGGTGCCGGGGAGAACAACCCATCTGAAGGAATGAGCATATCCTAGCTTGTGTCAGAGTGGACAGTTAGGATCAACTTCTCTGGTGCTTGCATATCGCTGTGACGATCCATGGGTGGTCCATGGCAGAGTTTTGGATCTAGTGGATGTGTACACCTCTGCAGAGTAGAACTTTTTCGAAGAAGCCGCGTCCTCGGATATGGACAGTTGAATGGCCATGTAGCTAGCATTGTGTCAATGTTTTCAAAAAGGAAGTTTTTGAAAGGGGATTTTTGGAAAGGAAGTGTTGAACTTGTGAAGTTCGGAAAGGAAATGGAAACTTATACCGTGGAGGTATCGTCGATGATGAAAAGCCAGATGCTGTTATACAAAAAAAAAATGTTTTGCAAAGAAAACCTTTTCTACTAAGCAAGAATTCTGGAAACTGATTCCAAGAAGTTTTGCAAAGAGAAAATATTCTTTAACAAAGTTTTACAAAAACTCTTGTACATGTGAGATCTACAAGAGAAACTATATTATTTTCTTCTGAAGTATCTTCTTCAACGAAGATACAGATTAACCTGACTGCAACTGTGGTGTCATCATATATGAACATCATTGGTAGTGAACCCTATTTATAGCCTACCTATTCCACCATATAAGCATAGTTGCATGTTGGTAAGTGACATGATGGATGTCTTGCTGAGTACATTCAAATGTACTCATTATGGTTTCGCCCCTGGTATCTACTTATCAGATTTGGAGAAGGAGCCTCCAAAGGAGATCTATGAAGAGAAGTACGGAGTTGACGGGCCTTGCGAACTAGGATCGTCTCCGGGTCAGCAGCCTGTAGGTTAAGGCGTGACTTGGGCTCAACTACGTTGTGTTTTATTTGTCTTCCGTTGTGTTTGATATGTTGCCTGCCCTTTTGGCAGTTGCTTTAAACTTGATCATGTGATCATTTGTGTAATACCTTTATGTATTCGTGTAATGGATGATGTATTTCTGTATGAACTGTGTATGTTGTTCACGACTGATCTTTCTGGGATCGTGAATGTATGCATACGTAGGGTTTCAGACTGCCGGTCTGGGGTCCTTACAGAGTTGGTATCAGAGCCATCCTGACCTTAGGAGACCTTAGTTAGCATGGACGTCAGATAAAAGTATTTTTGAGTAAAAACCTATTTACAATCTACATTATTTTTATCTAAGGGAATTTTAGTATATTTTCCCTCCTTCTGATCTTTTCAAAAGATTCTAAATGCATATCAAGGGCGTCCTTGACAGTGGTTCGAAGGGCGGGCCTTACCGAGTTGGTATCTCTCTCGGTTAAGAGTTTATTTCTTACTTGTTTGCAACTGCTCCGCTCTGTTTTTGAAACATCTCTCGTTTTTGAAGTTTTCTGTCGAGAAAATAGTTGGGGCTTCAAAAACAGATTGTTGCATATTATTACCTCTGTCAGTTGAAAGTTTTATCAAAACTTTACTTCTAGTATTTTGTTTTTATCCAAAAACTTATATACTTGCCGATGTCCCGAGAAGACCAAAATAATTGCCTAGCTCTACAGTGGTGAGGGTCAGAAGTAGATATAGTTCTTCAGCCACTTCTAGGACTTTTGGATAAGTCTAGTTTGGAGTAATTTAGCGATTACCCATGAGTCGCCTCCCCCTATGTAGCTCCAATGGAGCCTTGTTTGTGTGTTTTGGCTTCTTATGTGTGTCCGTAGGACTTTGTGCTGTTGTGTGGTGTAGAATTTGGTTCATCTAGGCTTCTATATGTTTGTGGGGTGCTCAAATTTTGCAAATTTGTGCTTGCCCCGCTCTTGTTTTTGAATCGCCTCGTGTTAGATTTTTGCAAGCAAAAATGTTTGTATAGTATTCAAAAACAAGAATTTGTTGCTTAGACTTATACTTGTTTTCGCTTCATAATGCGACCCGTCGTGAACCACCACCATCTCCCCCACAATTAATGAAAGCACCGTTGGGCCTAAATAGAGGACCATCGAGCCACACGAGCTGATAGTTCCAGTGATGCACTCCAACAGATAAAGCTCCAACAACGACAACCCTCAAAGAAGAAAAGGCCTGAATGCACCAACCACTACTGACCAAAACCTCTATGTTTGTCTGTTTGCAAAAGACTCGTTTTGCCCTGTTGGCTAAACGTTGCACTTTCTATGTCCTCTTTGAAAAGACCAAACAAGAGAAATAAGGATCTTAAAATTTTGCACACTGCTACCTAACTTAATCCCTCTACAATCTTGTGTAGATGGCAGTTGTCTTCACCAAGTCCTTCCGGCTGGGATCGCATGAACCTTGCTACCGCCGTTTGAGGAGGATTTGATCAAGATGACTCGCCTGATCGGTCGTCCCCTACCTGAGTTAAAGGGAGCCCAGTTCCACATGGATGGACGAGAAATGTCCTGGTTGGTCGTCTGCACCATCCGTGCACCAGTGAGAGCACCATCAACCCCAGAGATCACTTGCAAAGTCATGGAGAATAGTTGGGAAGATGGTATCCTTAGAGTGATGCAGCTGACCATTGCCAAACTCGCGAACTTCTTTCGCGGCACGTTTGAAGGCACCCCCTATAGATACTATGGGAGGCGCGATGAGGACAACATGCCAGTTGATGTCATCGAAGACTTTGTGTTTGCCCGTCATTTCCAGCACTTGGAGGGACAGCTGTACACACACTCAGTTTTCCCTTGATAGGCTCAGAGGAGAGTTCGATAATCAAGGAAGAGAGATCTTCCAGCTAACCAAAGACCTGAGAGTTTCCACTGCTACCGAGCGTCGTCTCGTGGCACAAGGAAAGACCATGAGGTTTGTTGGTTTCCATCTCCGTGCACAAGTGAGAGACCTTAAGTTCCAGCTTGAAGCTAGCAAGGCCCGAGTTGCAGAGTTGGAGGAACAGCTACGTGCTTCCTCGAGCACTTACGATTGCCACAGGATGTTAGGACTTATGTTGTTTTTCCACCCCAGACGCTTGTTTGTGTTTGTGTTCGTGTCGTGTGAGCTCCTCTGTTAGAGCGTTGTGTGTGCCAGTTGTGTTGTAAGCCTTATGTTGTAGCCATGTGAACCTTTAAGTTAAGTTATGCTTGTTAAGACTCGTTTTTCACATGCGTGTTAATCTTGGTTTGAGTTGGCTTTAGTTTCATCGATGTTTGCTTGTTGTCGTGTTATCTACCGTTCTCATATCCGCTATGAGCCGATACATGTCACGAGCCTTTAAAACCAAAACCACCTTTAGTTGCTATCGTCTTACCGTTCTTTTTCTTCAGCATGACCAGCGATCTACCTCCGTCACCTGAGCCGACAGTTTCTCAACTGTTTGCTCTGTTGAGGGAAAAAAGTAAAGCCGCTCGTGCTGAGAACATCGCCACCCATGCTATCCTGGAACAGTTGACTCAGCTTTCCATCACCAACGCTGAGAATACTATGTTCCTTATGAGAGGATACCAGCAACTGCTTGCTGGAGAGAGCCGCAAACGGAAGATGGTGACGCCAGGAGAAACTAGTCTATGGGTGACTCGCAGCGTTTTGCCTGCGAGGCCACAATCTTCGAGGAGACGGGTGAAAGTCAAGCCTGAAACCATGGTTTGCTTTGCCTGTAGACAGGAAGGACACTTTGTTCGCGAATGTCCCAAGAAGAACCGTATTCTAGCTCATCCTGAAGAACCCCAAGAAACCCAAGGTCCAGCCCAGAAGAAACGCAAGAATCTGATGAGTGGACCTCGAGACCGAGATGATGTTGCAGGAGCATCTGCGACTCATGCCATAGCCAATGGTACGTTTCAAACCACACCTGTGAACCCCCTTGTTTTGTTTGTGATCGCACCCTGAAAAACCCGACGTAAATGGAACACTAGAAGTGTCACGTCGGGCTAAATAAAATCTTAAATAGTTAACGATACTAACAAAAATCTCATCTAATGTTAGTATAACACCCTACAGAGTAAATTAAATTTTTTTGCCACATAAAATTGGTGCCACCCTACAGAGTTAGTAAAATGGTTTCATCTAATTCTAGTTGGAGACCTTACAAACTAGGTAATATAACCTCATCTCTTGAGCATAAAACCCTACAGAGTTGGCTCACCAATTTTCTTTTTATGCTGTTGTCTAAGACCAAATACCTTAAAAGTAACTTATAGAGTTGATGTGTTACAGAGTTTGTTATGACCCGTTTAAAAAGAAAACGTGTAATCAACTTTTTCCAAAAACAAAGAGAAAGGTGCCTTAGGATGATTCTATAGCTGTTTTGAAGTAGTGAAAGGTTGGAAAAAAATAGTAGATAGATAAAACTATGATCATTACTAGGCGACAATATCTCCCGTATATATGTGTTGGAGGAACCAGATTTTAGATTTATGAGATGGAGGAAAACTCATTGAGGTTTAGAAAGATTGGTGGATATAAATTGATGATGGTAGATTTTAGTAAATATCAATATTGAGCTTGGAGTTTTTGATAGGAACCTTATAGAGTTGATAGTACTCAGAGTTGCTATAACTTTATGATCTTGATAAACTACCATTGAGGAAACAAATGATTGAGATTTAACTATTTTAGGTTAAGAGGAAGGTAATAGATTTTCCTGAATTTTGGACAGTGAGCAATAGAAAGCTCATACTAAATAAATGTTGATGGATATCAATTTAAGGAGCAATATGTTCGAGGTTTAGACCATGGCACCCAAACCCTTGAAAAGAAAACAAATTTACCGGTGAATTCTGGTAAGATAAATCAAAGGGGGGAAGCCCCTGTAAATAATGTTACAAAACACCAACACATGTTTTGTAAACAAATCATCTAACATTGTTGTTTTGACCATACCCTCTTTTCGCTTGCCTGCGAATCTCGGGACGAGATTCTTGTAAGGGGGGAAGGTCTGTCACATCCCAGTTTTTGGACTCTTGGACTGTGCTCAAAAAGACAACTATTAGGGCCAACAAATTATTTTTATAACCACATGATGGTGTGAACTAACTTGTGTTATGATCTTAATCATATTTGCAACATAAGTTTTGTTTCATTATAAAACCAACACCATATGTTTCTGAAAAATATTCCTGATATTTTTCCTAATGTTTTCTTATTATTACTTGAGTGGATTTTTATTCCAATACTTGGATCATTCTTGTTTGCATCTTAAAACAAACTTTTAACCTTGTTGGATCCAAGAAACAATTTTCCAAAATGATCTATGAAAGTTTTCTTTTAACTTTCCTATAGAAAACAATTCCTGAAAATAAAGCCAAGTACCTGTTTTCTACCATTGTCTTCACCAAGCTATAAATTGTTATATTATGGTTTCTTGACTTTTAATTCATACTTGATATATGTACTACAAACCCATAAGCTCACTTTTATTTTTGGATAAATAAAAACTATCTTTTGCTTGTTGTTTTTGTGGTATAAATTAAGGCAGAATAAGGCAGTTTTGAGAAACAGATAAAAACAGAATGTAGGTCTTTTTCCACATTATTTTCATGGCCTTAAACTAGTTCAAAATTGTTTTCAAAAGTTGTTTCTGAAAGTGTATAACATGGTTAACACATCCATACTTTGAAACCAATTTTGGAAAGCAATTGAACCCTGAAAACAAACTCAACTTTTTGAACCTTTGATCTGTTTTCCACACTTAGAGAATTTTCTGAATTATTCGAAACAGTCACAGATACGATTTTGGGCAGAAGATTTCATTGCCTTCCCTTGCAAGATTCGAAGTAAAAGCTTGTCCTTGTGTTTACCACAACTACTCCATTGGATGCTTGACCTTGCTTCTAGAAGCCTTAGGCATGAAGATAAGAGAGGATAGATATGGTGACTAGGATAGGTATGGGCACACATGCATCTTAGATTTTTGCTTTTCCACTTGTCCCTTGCCTCCCTTGCCCCCAAAGGCCAACCTTGCCCATGTCACTGTACTTGAATAGGACACCATGTGCACTCAAATGGAAAATACCAAAAAGTCCCTTGAACACCTCTTATGCCATCAAATGGTAGGGATCCAATGCCACACTTCCATTTTTGCCCTTGACCCTTGACCCATGCCATTGATCTTTCCTCACTCCAAGGCCAACCTTGACTTGCCCCTTGGTGGTCTTGCCCCTTGGCCTCATTGCCTTATTATGAGGTGACCATCTTGCCCTCCCCTCATTCCTCTTCTATAAAGATCCCAAGGCCATCTCCTTGCACCTTGCCCCTCCTCCACAACCCCCCACTACCACACTTCATCCCCAAGCTTAGAGGAGCCTTGAGCCAGCCATGTGAGCTCCATGAGCTCCAAAATCGTCGCCGGCCATTTTTCTTAAACCGATGTGAGGAACCTCAAATCCCTGCAGAAGTTGCCTGTCGTTTTGAGCTTGTGAAAAATAGTTTTCGTGCAGATTATTTTCTACAAAGATTCACAGAACTAGGCTTATGTTTTCCTAACCATTTCCCGTTGGAAGATCCAAGTTTGCACTTTATTTCTGTCACAATACCTGTTTTGCCACAGACTGTCTGTTTAGCCATTTTTGACATAACTTTTTGGATCTGTATCCATTTTGGGCAAAAAAAAACTGTTTTGAGTAGCCTATGAGTAGATCTATCCATAGGACTTGGCCTTACATCAACGCCATTTACCAAATGGAAATGAAATCCATTTTGGTAAAAGACCAGTAGGCTTTTCTAGACTTCTTATAAGGAGTTTAAAAATGTTTTTTGAAGCAAATCCAATTGGATGAGTTTGGTATTGAGTAGATCTATCATATCCTAGCTTAGATTAATTTTTTGAGCTCTAGATTATTTTTGGTGGACAGATCTAGAAACAGCAGCTTTTCTGTTTTGTTTCTTTGTTTGTTTTTGTTTGAAATGAAATGTTTGGTTGTTTTAATCTTGCTTCCTAACTTGTATAGAGTTGCTAGGACTTGTTATTAAGTTGTTTTCTTGCAGTACATCTACCTTAGAAAGTGTGTGCATGTTTGGAAAGTCAAACAGAAATAGGAGTACCATTTGTTATTTTCCTAGTTTTATTATTTGGATTGTTGTGTGGGCAAATCCTTGTAGCTTTGTTGTACCTAGATTTTTGTTGTGGTTATGATAGATCAAGTACCACTTGGTACTGTTATTTCTCTGTTATTATCTCTAGCTTACACCTTATTTTATAGCAAAGCATGTGTAACATTTGTTGTTTGTTTTCTACTACTTATTTCACTAGTTGTGTGAGCAAATCTTTGTGTGCTTGTTACCTAAGTTTTTGCTATGATTGTGGTGAGTCCAGTACCATTTTGGTACTGTGATTTATATGCTATTATCTTCATTAACTTGCATGTGATATTATAGCAAAGCATGAGTAGCATTTGTTATTTTTCTAGTGTTTATTCTTTGGAATTATTGTGAGAGCTAGATCTTTGTGTGAATGCCTTGATAATTTTTGTGCTATGTTTGCTATAGATCCAGTACCATTTTGGTACTGTTATTTTGATGATTTTGTCTCTGATAGCTTGCATGTATTTTTATGGTGAAGCATGTGTAGGTTTTGTTATTCTTATGCACTAGTCTTGTATGCACTAGAATAAATAGCCTTGTTTTATTTATTTTGTTATATTAATTTTTGTCATGAGTAACCAGAGGCTTAGTACCTCATTTACCTTGGTATTAATGGGCCCATAACCCACTGGTCCCATTGCATCTTGGTTGTGGATGAAAATTCCCAACCATGCACATGTGAGAAAATAACATGTTTTTAATTATGTGGTTGATAGGATATTTTCCACCATGGAAAATATAATGGTTTGTTTTCACTTATGCAAGTGAGAAGTTTATTTCTTATAAGGATCTACTAGTATGTTAGGTGTGATCCATTTGTTAGCATAATATTCCTTAGGAGTATCTTGTTAAGAAATGATTCACTATTGAGTGCTAAATTAAATTGTTTGCAAATAAACTAAATTCCTTTTGATTGATAGATTGTTTGTGAATGATTTTAAATTGAGTGTTTGGATTTTTGAAAAGGTTTAGATAAATTTTCTTTGATTGCATAGCTACTGGTTGTGTAAGTATACCTTGCTTGCTTGCTAGTAATTGTTTAAGAAAAACACAAATTGCTAGAATTAGTTTATGCATGTTTAATAGTTGTTTCATGGGATTGTTTTGATGTTTGTGCTTACTAGCATGTGTAAGTTTTGTGTACTGTTATTAGGTACATTTTATGATCATGACTTGCTTGTTTAGAATTAAGCATCATAGTAACCTTGTTTGCTTCTCTAGTGATGAACTAGTGTCACCACTAGAAAATGGTGATTTTTGCTATAGTATTTTCATCTTTTATTTCATAAGTGTATGAGTTTATTATAGCATATTTATGAACTTATTACTTCTGTTATGATGCCATGAATAATTTAGTTTCTTGTGCTATAGTTGTAGAATATAAGTTTTTCTTATAACATGCTTGTGTAGATTTTCCATACTAGTGTGTTATCAGTGTAGTCCTGTTTCTATGCTTTTGATAGGGATATTACCTTGAGTGATGATTGTGTTTTAGATTATTTTTATGACGTGTTATCCTTGTTTTTAGGTACTGGTTGTTTGCTAATTTTTCATAATTGATGGATTCCAAAACCTCTAGTAAACAAAAACATAGTGAATAAATAGTCTATTCAATTGTGGTGTGTTTGCTTGTTGTTTGGATTTTGTTGGAGTGTTTTAACTTAGCATGAGTTTATACTTGTGTTGTGCTTGTGTTTAAGAGTATCTTGTGAAACTAAAACATCCAACTAAAATCATGAACACATAAAGTGATAGTTGCTTGTGGTGAGTAATACCCACTGCCATGGGTATTATTCTGTCTGTTTGTTTTACCTTAGCAACCTAAACTTTTTCACCCACACGCTATTTTTTAGCTTCTTGTATATCTTATTATGAGAGTGGTACACCACTCCATATATGGTATGTATGATGTGGGATATGGTTTTCTAAACCATACATAGCGCATGACGATAGTTTTGGACCGTGAGAGTTATGTGAGATAGTTTTCGCGTTATCGTTTCGAGAGAACTCGAGAGTGAACATTTGTTGCTGTATGTGTTTCTTAGCTTAGTTGTTTGTACTTTAGACCTGAGTGTGTGTCTTTTATTTCCTTTACGACGCTAGAACGCGAAGAAGAAGAAGAAGCAGTTGTGGAGCTGTGCGTCAAGTTCAAGTTGCTTCAAGGCCAGGGACATTAAGAGACTTGAGGCAAGCCATCCTGATGCTTGCTGATACAATACTTATCATTATCTATCATGCATGTTTTACCTCTGAAGTTTTACAAAAACTTGATTATCAAAACTATTTTTGATGTGGCTATTACTACTATACTAGTATAGGTTACTATCATGCCAGTAGTTAAACTTGGTAATACCAAGCCCATAAGCCACCATATGGTATTTATTACCATCAAATATACTAGTCCCTAAGTGGACACCCTAAAATTGTGATTCTACAAAACAAAGGCTTTACGGAAAAACCCGGAGAAAAGGCGGATCCTTATTCTCCGGAGGAATGTGGAAGTGGTCATTTTTGAGAAATTGGTGTTTTCAAAAATGACACATAACCTAGTCTTCGCCGGACAACCTTTACCGTACTGCCACTCTACCCCTATATGGGTATGGGGCCTATCTAGATGCTTGAACTTGTTAGTGTATGCTTTATTCCAAAGTGCTATAGAGAAGCGGATTCTCTGAACCGAAGTGTCGCCAGGAGAGGGGAAACGGGACATACACAGTGTGGGATTAATTTTCCCTCCGGATGCGACAGCTGGGCCTCCCGGCTAGGCAGGGTGGGACCTGGTGCCGGGGAGAACAACCCATCTGAAGGAATGAGCATATCCTAGCTTGTGTCAGAGTGGACAGTTAGGATCAACTTCTCTGGTGCTTGCATATCGCTGTGACGATCCATGGGTGGTCCATGGCAGAGTTTTGGATCTAGTGGATGTGTACACCTCTGCAGAGTAGAACTTTTTCGAAGAAGCCGCGTCCTCGGATATGGACAGTTGAATGGCCATGTAGCTAGCATTGTGTCAATGTTTTCAAAAAGGAAGTTTTTGAAAGGGGATTTTTGGAAAGGAAGTGTTGAACTTGTGAAGTTCGGAAAGGAAATGGAAACTTATACCGTGGAGGTATCGTCGATGATGAAAAGCCAGATGCTGTTATACAAAAACAAAAATGTTTTGCAAAGAAAACCTTTTCTACTCTAAGCAAGAATTCTGGAAACTGATTCCAAGAAGTTTTGCAAAGAGAAAATATTCTTTAACAAAGTTTTACAAAAACTCTTGTACATGTGAGATCTACAAGAGAAATAAAACTATATTATTTTCTTCTGAAGTATCTTCTTCAACGAAGATACAGATTAACCTGACTGCAACTGTGGTGTCATCATATATGAACATCATTGGTAGTGAACCCTATTTATAGCCTACCTATTCCACCATATAAGCATAGTTGCATGTTGGTAAGTGACATGATGGATGTCTTGCTGAGTACATTCAAATGTACTCATTATGGTTTCGCCCCTGGTATCTACTTATCAGATTTGGAGAAGGAGCCTCCAAAGGAGATCTATGAAGAGAAGTACGGAGTTGACGGGCCTTGCGAACTAGGATCGTCTCCGGGTCAGCAGCCTGTAGGTTAAGGCGTGACTTGGGCTCAACTACGTTGTGTTTTATTTGTCTTCCGTTGTGTTTGATATGTTGCCTGCCCTTTTGGCAGTTGCTTTAAACTTGATCATGTGATCATTTGTGTAATACCTTTATGTATTCGTGTAATGGATGATGTATTTCTGTATGCCAACTGTGTATGTTGTTCACGACTGATCTTTCTGGGATCGTGAATGTATGCATACGTAGGGTTTCAGACTGCCGGTCTGGGGTCCTTACAGAGTTGGTATCAGAGCCATCCTGACCTTAGGAGACCTTAGTTAGCATGGACGTCAGATAGGAAAGAAAAGTATTTTTGAGTAAAAACCTATTTACAATCTACATTATTTTTATCTAAGGGAATTTTAGTATATTTTCCCTCCTTCTGATCTTTTCAAAAGATTCTAAATGCATATCAAGGGCGTCCTTGAACAGTGGTTCGAAGGCGGGCCTTACCGAGTTGGTATCTCTCTCGGTTAAGAGTTTATTTCTTACTTGTTTGCAACTGCTCCGCTCTGTTTTTGAAACATCTCTCGTTTTTGAAGTTTTCTGTCGAGAAAATAGTTGGGGCTTCAAAAACAGATTGTTGCATATTATTACCTCTGTCAGTTGAAAGTTTTATCAAAACTTTACTTCTAGTATTTTGTTTTTATCCAAAAACTTATATACTTGCCGATGTCCCGAGAAGACCAAAATAATTGCCTAGCTCTACAGTGGTGAGGGTCAGAAGTAGATATAGTTCTTCAGCCACTTCTAGGACTTTTGGATAAGTCTAGTTTGGAGTAATTTAGCGATTACCCATGAGTCGCCTCCCCCTATGTAGCTCCAATGGAGCCTTGTTTGTGTGTTTTGGCTTTCTTATGTGTGTCCGTAGGACTTTGTGCTGTTGTGTGGTGTAGAATTTGGTTCATCTAGGCTTCTATATGTTTGTGGGGTGCTCAAATTTTGCAAATTTGTGCTTGCCCCGCTCTTGTTTTTGAATCGCCTCGTGTTAGATTTTTGCAAGCAAAAATGCTTGTATAGTATTCAAAAACAAGAATTTGTTGCTTAGACTTATACTTGTTTTCGCTTCATAATGCGACCCGTCGTGAACCACCACCATCTCCCCCGCAATTAATGAAAGCACCGTTGGGCCTAAATAGAGGACCATCGAGCCACACGAGCTGATAGAGTTCCAGTGATGCACTCCAACAGATAAAGCTCCAACAACGACAACCCTCAAAGAAGAAAAGGCCTGAATGCACCAACCACTACTGACCAAAACCTCTATGTTTGTCTGTTTGCAAAAGACTCGTTTTGCCCTGTTGGCTAAACGTTGCACTTTCTATGTCCTCTTTGAAAAGACCAAACAAGAGAAATAAGGATCTTAAAATTTTGCACACTGCTACCTAACTTAATCCCCTCTACAATCTTGTGTAGATGGCAGTTGTCTTCACCAAGTCCTTCCGGCTGGGATCGCATGAACCTTGCTACCGCCGGTTTGAGGAGGATTTGATCAAGATGACTCGCCTGATCGGTCGTCCCCTACCTGAGTTAAAGGGAGCCCAGTTCCACATGGATGGACGAGAAATGTCCTGGTTGGTCGTCTGCACCATCCGTGCACCAGTGAGAGCACCATCAACCCCAGAGATCACTTGCAAAGTCATGGAGAATAGTTGGGAAGATGGTATCCTTAGAGTGATGCAGCTGACCATTGCCAAACTCGCGAACTTCTTTCGCGGCACGTTTGAAGGCACCCCCTATAGATACTATGGGAGGCGCGATGAGGACAACATGCCAGTTGATGTCATCGAAGACTTTGTGTTTGCCCGTCATTTCCAGCACTTGGAGGGACAGCTGTACAACACTCAGTTTTCCCTTGATAGGCTCAGAGGAGAGTTCGATAATCAAGGAAGAGAGATCTTCCAGCTAACCAAAGACCTGAGAGTTTCCACTGCTACCGAGCGTCGTCTCGTGGCACAAGGAAAGACCATGAGGTTTGTTGGTTTCCATCTCCGTGCACAAGTGAGAGACCTTAAGTTCCAGCTTGAAGCTAGCAAGGCCATGAGGATCGTGAATGTATGCATACGTAGGGTTTCAGACTGCCGGTCTGGGGTCCTTACAGGCAGTACAGGCGTGCGGTTCAACTTACTAGGCGCGTGATGATGTGTATCCATACGTGGGCACAGTGTGCGGTATGGGCGAGGCCACGTCCTGTCACTAACAAGGGGGACATGACATGTCAGCGTCCCTACCGCGAAGACTTTCGGCGACTGTCAGCGAAGACATGGAGGCGTGCGGTATGGCACAGTGAGTAGTCACCTAATCAGTACTTGCTTACGTAGAGGTAGTAGGTGGCCACCAGTATATAAGGTGGCCTCCCCCCTCCTGCATGAGGGTCGATGAATCTGAGGTTTGGCTTAGCTACGTGAAGAGAGAAAGAGTAAGAGAGAGAGGTTCTTCTTCCTCTAGCTCCTTGAGCTTGACGAATTGTTGTACTCGACACATACTTATACAGACAGATAGGAAGGAGTAGGGGTGTTACCTCCACACGAGGGCCCTGAACCTGGGTATATTGTGGTGTTTGCAGTGTTTGTGAGCGCGCCAGTTAGGCGTGCGATCCCTCCCCGGATACCTACAGCGTCCATCGGCCCCAACCTTAAGACATCCTATGGCATCTGTCTTCTCCACTCCACGACACATACTTAGGGCAGTTGTACACTGTGTATGACACCGAGTGGGACCCAGCCGACTGATCGTACAGCCGGCCCCGCATGTCAGTCGGACTGGCAGCACCTATATAAGGCAGTCCGAGGCACCCTTAGAAGGGGCGAATTCCTGTAGAGATACAGCTCGAGGAGCATCTTGTAACACCTCATATCACCACCTAGTTCATGATTGAAGGAGTAAGGATCTCACCCTGCTGAGGTCCCGAACCTGGGTACATCGTGTGTCTTTGCATGCTTGTGATCCATCCCGCACGAACACCGACGTTTGCGTCCTGTGTCCCTCCGTAAACTCCATTGCTAATCATAATGGTGTTGCCGTGTATGATACCATGATAGTTGGCGCCCACCGTGGGGCATAGAGCGGCGTATGGAATTTCATTCCGCGCGGGAACCCACAAAGCTAGAGTCCCTCTTCGTGCAGGCCCTTCGGCCAGCTCCGGCGAGTGCGTCGCCTACGACCTCGTCATGACGTTCAACGCTTTTGACTGTGTCCTGATGACCCACAAGTATAGGGGTATATCATAGAACTTTCGATAAATAAGAGTGTCAAACCCAACGAGGATCAGAATGTGTTGACAAGTAGGTTGGATAGAGGATTTACTGTAAACACTAGCAAACGAGTTTTTGGTGGTTTTTGATATAGCAGATAAATAAAGTGCAAGTAAATAAAAGACAGTAAATAATATTGCATCGAGTGTCCCAATCCTTTTGAGAGCAAAGGACAAGCCGGGTGTTCTACTTATGACTACCAAATGTTCCCGAGGACACATGGGAATTTCGTCAAGTGCTTTCGCTTCATTACGGTTGATTAATATTTATTAGTTCGTGAAGTGTTGTGTGGGTGAACCTATGCTAATGCACCGCCCAACTAGGACTAATACATGCTTGTGATTATACCCCTCGTAAGCATCCGCAAATACAACAAAGTAATTAAGATAAATCTAACCACAACCTTAAAACTCAGGGATCCTACACTCCCTCGTGCATCGGTTTTCTAACGGGGGTTTAGATTTCTGTCACTCCGGCAACCCCACAATTAGTAGCAAAATACACAATGCATCCTCCTAGGCCCATAAAGGCGAAGTATCATGTAGTCGACATTCACATGACACCACTAGAAGAATAGCACCACAACTTAAATACCGAACCACAAGATATTACTTCAACATAATTTTACTACTAACATCCTGACTTCTCCCATGTCCTCAAGAACTAAACGAACTACTCACAAGACATCATATGGATCATAATCAGAGATGATATAATGGATAATAATAATCTGGTCATAAAGTGTAAACACCGATAAATCTCACAAGCATCAACTATTAACAGGTAATCCACACCGGGAGAGAGATCGAGTAAAGAGCATTGATAAAGACCCCTAATTGTTACAGCAGGATGAAGGTGGATGATGAGGGTGATGGTGCTGGTGGTGATGATGATGATGACGATGATGATCTTGATGATGCCCGGAACGATGACAATGACGATGGCAATGATTTCCCCTCTCCGGGGAGCAATTTCCCCGGCAGATTTCTCCCTGTCGGAGAGTTTTACTCTCTATGTTGTTTTCTGCATTGAGGCGGCGGCAGAATAATTCTTCGATGATGTTCTGGGGCTTAGGGTTCCCTCGGGGTCAAGTACGCGAAAGGGGGCACCCCGGAGTGGGTCAAGGGGGGCAGACCACCCCCAGGCGCAGCCAGAGGGGGGTGCCGCCTGGTGGTGTGGGCCAGAGGTGGCCCCCCTCCGGGTACCCTTCTGGCTTACTTCCTCCTCTGAAGTTCTAAGACTCCTCCGGTATCCCCCTCTTCTTCTGATATTCTGAAATAGGGTATCTCGACGGTGTTTTTTTCCATCAGATTTCTTGTCCCGGTGTTTATTCTCCAAAAATTATAAAACATGAAAAATAAGATAAAATAACATAAGCGATGCATCATAACATGAAATATATTGATGAATAACAGAAAATAACAATATAAAACAGTGATGCAAAATGAACGTATCAACTCCCCCAAGCTTAGACCTCGCTTTTCCTCAAGCGAAACTGAACTCGGTAAACATGACCACACGTTTATGGAGTGAGGTGTCGATAAATAAAATACGTACAAGAGGCATCACATCTAACAATAACAAGTCATTTTAGACAGCAACTTCCTCTCATATAATCAAACTTGAAACAAGTAGAGGAAATCACAATAAAGGTGCAAAAGGAAATCAAATTTGGTAAAGGAAAACTTCGTTCTTGGTCAGAGAACAATTAATAGTTTACTTATCTTTCGATCAGAGTCTTTATACTAGAGATTATATTGCAGAGTTTATCATGCTCAATTATAACAGTCTCTTTGCAAACATTGGTAACTTTCAAAGTGGTATTCAAACAGATAAAAGCATTTGTACAAACAAGGAAGAATAGAGAACATGATTGAGTAAATCAACATATAGATGGATGGATCACAACAACTCAAATGCTTTCTTAAGACACAAAGGAGTAGGTTTAGTGACTCAACATAAAGGTAAAAGAAAGGACCTTCGCAGAGGGAAGCATGGATCACTCATGTGCTAGATCTTTTATTTTGTTAAACATAGGTATAAAATGGTCGACACTCCTCTGAACCTTTCTTACACAAACCATGGCGAATCGAATCCTCGGGTTCCCGCCAACAATCACATACCATGGAGGAGTGTCTAATTTTTAGAGAGGTGTATGTTTATGTCAAAAAATCGTAAACAGAAAATGCAGTATGTCACAAGCCAACTAGACTTCACAAGAGCGGCTCCCATTGAAGGACGCAACTGGTATCGAAGGTCATCCCTCTTTCTCTTTTGTTTACACAATTATGCTTTGAATGATATATCAGGGGGAAAATAGTGAAGAGAATTTGTATTATTATTCGGGTCTGGGAACCCCGCTGCCATCTCTTCTAGCATTTGGATAAGAGGATGAAGCCACTAGTCCAGGGTGTGAAATCCAATCAACAAGTTAGATAAAGATTCTCTATTTGCGTCCTCATGAGCTAAAATAGGGGCACACAACAGGTGTAATTTTGAAGGTTTTAAAGTTAGCACACAAGCAATTTAGTTGGAGTGGCTGTGAGATACCACATGTAGGTTGGTATGGTGGACAAAAATGGCATGGTTTTGGGCTCCAGGTTTGGATGCACGAGAAGCATTCCCTCTGAGTACAGGTTTTTGGCTAGCAAGGTTGGGTAGCAAGCATAAGAGTTGAGGGAAAACAAACAAATACATATATGATAAAGCCAATCATGCAATCTTCCTTGAAGGTACAAACAATCTTACTTGGGAATACTAAGCTTATGATCTAACAAGAAAGAAAGATCATGTAATAATATATCTACATGCAACTCCCTCTTTTCTACTTAAGTCTCAACGTATTGAAGCTACTGACCAAAGCTAAGTTTGCCAAAACCAACTAGATTAACTTGAAGCTCCAACAATTATACCAATACTAATAACAAGATCAACCATATAACAAAAATTACAAACTAAAATAAAGTAGAGCAAGCAGATGATGACACTTCTCATTAATATTTCATTACGACAACTGAAACCAAGGGATACAACGATAACCAACTAAAGAGTGATATTTCCATACTGCAAACCATACTATATGATATTTCCTCTACTAATGAGATGACTATACTAAAAGGTAAAAGGGTCAAAGATAAAGATGTGATACCATGGCAATCCCCCAAGCTTGGAACAAGCTAAGGGGATACCAATACCGATGGCGAATCAATTCTTTGGTGGTGGTGGTGAATCCTTCTCAATGAGGTTATGAATTGATTTCTTCAAATCTTCAATTGCGAACATAAGAATACGCATCATTTCCGTATTGCGATCAATACGGTTCGCGTGCTTGTCATACGGTGAATCCTAGCCATCAATTTTTTCTCCCACGCCTCCTTAGGGTGAGAGCTTTCTCTATGTGGAAGTGGAATCCTTGAAGCTAAGCAGTGACGTGGGGCCTTCCCTCCAGTGCTCATCCATGCTGTTTGCTTGAAAGGTTTTGTAACCACTCCAATGCTTGCCATGGTGGCGCGTGGATGCATTCGTGGTTTTCTTGTACATCTCCTTCAGCTCCACTCTGGATCTCCTCCTATAGCTTCAGGTCTTGGAGATCATCTTCCTTCGGTCCCTTCCCCTTGTTGTTGTTCGCGGAGACCATGGTGCTTTTAAACCTGAAAACATATCCTTGCAGAAACAAGTCTAAACAGAAACACGACGAGAAAACGATATACGGACCTCGGGGGGAGGGGTCCGGTGGGGTTAAATATCAGAAACATACATAACCATAGCCAGGCGCGACCAAGGGTGGGACCGCGCCGAGGCATGGTATGGCGCCCTCGGGCACCTCCTCCTAATCTTCTTCGGCTCGGTATTTTTCATATTTTTAAAAAACCAATAAATTATAACTTGGAAGGTAATCCGCGAACTTTTTCTTAACATAACTGTTACCTATTCGAAAACAGACTCTGCAGATTCTGGAATCTTCCCTCTAATGAACTTCTCTGGAGACATTACTTGAATAACATCAACATCTTCATCATAAGAATCCCCAAAAAAATAACGTTTGAGTCTTTGCCCATTTACCACTCGTGTAGTCTAATCTTTGAGGGAAGCAATTTTCATTGCACCCGAACGATACACTTCTTCAATAACATAGGGGCCTTCCCATCTCGAGAGTAATTATAATACAAAAAATCTGAGACGATACCGATACGATAGAACTTTCTCACCAACATGAAACTCTCTTTAAAGAATTCTCCTATCATGCCATTGTTTAACTTTCTCTTTAAAGAGTCTAAAATTTTCATAAGCTTCACATCTCCATTCATCTAGATGATTCAAATTAAGCATTCTTTTCTTACCAGCAAGTTTAAAATCTTTATTAAGTTCTTTCACTGCCCAATAAGATTTGTGTTCTACTTATAAAGGCAAGTGACATGCTTTTCCATAAACCATTTTATAAGGAAACATACCCATAGGATTTTTATAAGTAGTTCTATAAGCCCATAAAGCATCATTCAACTTATCAGACCAATTCTTCCTAGATTTATTAACAGTCTTTTGCAAGATATATATTTAATTTCTCTATTTGATAATTCTACTTACCCACTGGTTTGAGGATGATAAGCTGAGGCAATTCTATGATTAACATCATATTTAGCAAGGGTTTTTCTAAAACCACCATGAATAAAATGAGAACCTCCATCAGTCATAAGATATCTAGGCACACCAAACCTAGGGAAAATAACATCTTTAAGCATTTTTAAAGAGGTATCACCATCAACACTTTTTGTAGGTATAGCTTCTACCCACTTAGTAACATAATCAACAGCAACGAGAATATGAGTGTAACCATTCAAAGGAGGAAAAGGACCCATAAAGTCAAATTCCCAACAATCAAAAGTTTCCATAACAAGAGAATAACTCATGGGCATTTCATTACGTATAGATATATTACGAACTCTTTAACATTCATCACAAGATAAAATAAATTTACGTGCATCCTTAAAGGGAGTAGGCCAATAGAAACCTGATTGTAGAAACTTTTGTGCGGTTCTATCTCCAGCGTGATGTCCTCCATAAGCACAACCATGACACTTTTTCAATATTTCTCGTTGTTCATGATCTGGAACACATCTTCTCATAATACCATCTACTCCTTCTCTATATAAGTGTGGGTCATCCCAAAAATAATGCCTCAAGTCATAGGAGAATTTTCTTTTTTGTTGAGTTGTAAATGTTGGAAGAAAATACTTTGAAACAATAAAGTTAGCATAATCAGCATACCATGGACTATCTTTGGAGTTTACCTTTATTGCAGCCAACTGTTCATTTGGAAAACTATAATTAACAGGAATAGGGTCAAAAGAAATATTTTCCAATCTAGACAAGTTATCAGCAACAGGATTTTCAGCACCCCTCCTATCCACAATATGCAAATCAAACTCTTGTAAAAGCAACACCCATCTAATAATCCTAGGCTTAGAATCTTTCTTTTTCATAAGGTATCTAATAGCACCATGATCAGTATGAATAGTAACCTTTGAGTCAACAATATAAGGTCTAAACTTATCACATGCAAAGACTACTGCTAAGAACTCTTTTTCAGTAGTAGCATAATTCTTTTGAGCAGAATCAAGAGTCTTACTAGCATAATGAATAACATTCAATTTATTATCTACTCGCTGTCCAAGAACAACACCTACAGTAAAATCACTAGCATCACACATAATTTCAAAAGGTAAATTCCAATCAGGTGGTTGAACAATAGGAGCAGTAGTTAAAGACTTATTTAAAGTTTCAAAATCTTCCTTACAATCATCATAAAAAACAAAAGGTACATATTTTTGAAGAAGATTAGTAAGTGGCTTTGATATTTTAGATAAATCTTTAATAAACCTCCGATAAAAACCAGCATGACCAAAAACACTATGAATACCTTTAACATCCCTGGGACAGGGCATTTTCTCTATGGCTTCCACTTTAGCTCTGTCAACTTCAATACCTCTTTCAGAAATTTTATGTCCAAGAACAATTCCTTCATTCACCATAAAGTGGCATTTCTCCCAATTAAGAACAAGATTAGTTTCCTCACATCTCTGCAAAACTTTACCAAGGTTGTGCAAGCAATTATCAAAAGAAGTTCCATAGACGGAGAAATTGTCCATGAATACTTCCACAATCTCTTCACAAAAACCATGAAAAATAGCATACATGCATCTTTGAAGCGTAGCAGGAGCATTACACAAACCAAAAGGCATACATGTATAAGCATAAGTACCATAAGGACAAGTAAAGATTGTTTTTTCTTGATCTTGCTTCCTAACAGCAATTTGAGAAAACCTAGAATAACCATCAAGAAAGCAAAAATGAGTTTTCTTAGACAACCTCTCTAACATTTGATCAATAAAAGGCAAAGGATAATGATCTTTCTTAGTAACCTTGCTAACTTTCCTAAAATAAATGCACATCCTATAACCAACTACTACTCTTTGAGGAATGAGCTCATTATTTTCATTAGGCACAACAGTCATTCCTCCCTTCTTAGGGACACAATGCACAGGGCTCATCCATCTACTATCAGCAATAGGAAAAATAATACCAGCATCAAGAAGTTTTAATACCTCATTTCTTACCACTTCCTTCATCTTAGGAATTAAACGGCGTTGATGTTCAACTACTGGCTTTGCATCAGGTTCAGTATTAATAACATGCCGACATATAGAGGGAGAGATCCCTTTCAAATCATCAAGAGTATATCCAATAGCTCCACGGTGTTTCTTCAATATTACCAATAATCTTTCCTCTTTTTCACCTGAAATTTTAGCACTAATAATAACATGATATTTCTTTTATCATCAATATAAGCATATTTAAGATCATCAGGCAAAGGTTTTAAAATCAAAAACAGGATCCTCCTTGGGTGGTAATGTGGTACCCAAGTCCTCCACAAGTAAATTATGTTTCAGTATCACCGGTTGATGAAGAATAATATCGTCAATCTCATTTCTCTCTGCCATAAAGACTTCACTTTCATGGTTCTCCATATATTGCTGTAAAGCATTATTAGGAGCAAGAGCAATAGAGGCAAGCTGTTCAACTCTAAAATTTTCATTAGGCAATTCAAATTCATAAGGTGCTCTAGCAAATTTGGAGAAATTGAACTCATAAGATTTTCCATCAAATTTAGCCAATCTCTTTTATCTCTTACAATCTATAATAGCACCACAAGTGTTCAAGAAAGGTCTACCAAAAATAATAGTACATGTTTTACTAGAAGACTTACCAAGTACTAGAAAATCAGCGGGGTATTTAGTTTTACCACATAAAACTTCCACATATCTAACAATACCAAGGAAAGACAGTTTCTCTATTAGCAAGCTGAACAACCACATCAATATCTTCAAGCTCACAAGAACCAATTTCATGCATAATTTCTTTATAAAGCTCAAAAGGAATAGCACTAGAACTTGCACCAATGTCACAAAAACCGTAATAGAAATGATCACCAATCTTAACAGAAAGTACAGGAGCACTAGTTTTCTTAGGTCTATTGGGATGTGAGACAATATTAGAAGCATCCTCACAAAATACAATATGTTCATCCTCTACATTTCCACAGATAAGATATTTCACTATTGCTACAGCAGGTTCAACAGTTATTTGTTCATCAGGTTCAATAGATTTCTTAATACTCTTATTAACCACACTAGCTATAATAGAGTGTTCTTTCACCTTAGCAGAGAAAGATATTTTCTCAATATAAGGCTCAGGAATAGCAGGATTAATAGCATGCACTTCTACATTACTAGCAGGAACAATATCTTTATAAGGTGCATGGTACTTGCTGAATTCCTTGAATATCAAGATAGGAGGCAAAATCTTTAAGACAGTTTGCAAAGGTTTGAGAATCAAGACCACAAAAAGCACTAACATTATAGAAATCATCAGTTCCCATAAAAGATTTAATGCATTCATAATCATAATTTATACCTGACTTTCTACCTTTGTCATTCTCCCATCCTTTAGTATTTTCTTGAATACGATCAAGAAGATCCCATTTAGCCGCTTCCTTCATACGTGTGAATGATCCAGAACAAGAAGCATCCAATAAATCCTTATCATGAAGAGAAAGCCTTGCATAAAAATTATTGATAACAATATTACTCGGGAGCTCATGAACGGGACATTTGAGCATTAATAACTTCATCCCCCCCCCCACGCTTGGGAAATACTCTCTCCATCATGAGGCCAGAAATTATATATTTGATTCCGGTCTTTATGAATCTCACTAGGAGGATAGAATTTAGAATAAAAGAGAGGAACAATTTCCTCCCATCCAATAGATTCACCATTCTTCAGCAATTTGAACCATTCATATAAACAAAATAATTTCCTTTTAACTTGCTCCATTGTAATACCTGCACACCTGAATTACTCTTATAATTCATGTATAAAGAGCAAATGTTCACCGGGATGGACAGTTCCATCACCATAATAGCAGTTATCCATAACACGTGCAACAATTTTCATAGGTATTTTATAAGGATCTAATTCAGCAGATAACGGTTCACCTACTACCCAAGAAGTAATGGTAGAAGTACCCCTAAATAGAGAACCAAAAGTATTCTCCATAATGAAATAAAACAGTAGACATAAATAAAAACAACACTCATAATAAAAGTTTCTCTTACCAATTCCACTTACCAATAGCACTTCACTCCTAGGCAACGGCGCCATAAATAGCCTTGATGACCCACAAGTATAGGGGGTGTATCGTAGTACTTTCGATAAATAAGAGTGTCGAACCCAACGAGGAGCAGAAGGTGTTGACAAGCAGGTTGGATAGAGGATTTACTGTAAACACTAGCAAACGAGTTTTTGGTGGTTTTTGATATAGCTGATAAATAAAGTGCGACTAAATAATAGACAGTAAATAATATTGCAGCGAGTGGCCAAATCCTTTTGAGATCAAAGGACATGCCGGCTGTTCTACTTATGATTACCAAACGTTCTCGAGGACACATGGGAATTTCGTCAAGTGCTTTCGCTTCATTACGGTTGATTAATATTTATTGGTTCGTGAAGTGTTGTGTGGGTGAACCTATGATAATGCACCGCCAAACTAGGACTAATACATACTTGTGATTATACCCCTCGTAAGCATCCACAAATACAAGAAAGTAATTAAGATAAATCTAACCACAACCTTAAAACTCCGGGATCCTACACTCCCTCGTGCATCGGTTTCCTAACGGGGGTTTAGGTTTCTGTCACGCCGGAAACCCCACAGTTAGTAGCCAAATACACAATGCATCCTCCTAGGCCCGTAAAGGTGAAGTATAATGTAGTCGACGTTCACATGACACCACTAGAAGAATAGAACCACAACTTAAATACCGAACCACGAGATATTACTTCAACATAATTTCACTACTAACATCATGACTTCTCCCATGTCCTCAAGAACTAAATGAACTACTCACAAGACATCATATGGATCATAAGCAGAGGTGATATAATGGATAATAACAATCTGGTCATAAAGTGTAAACAACGATAAATCTCACAAGCATCAACTACTAACAGGTAATCCACACCGGGAGAGAGATCTAGTGAAGAGCAACGATAAAGACCCCTAATTGTTAAAGCGGGATGAAGGTGGATGATGAGGGTGCTGGCGCTGGTGGTGATGACGACGATGATGACGATCTTGATGATTCCCGGAGCGATGACGGTGACGATGGCGATGATTTCCCCTCTCCGGGGAGGAATTTCCCCGATAGATTTCTCCCTGCCAGAGAGCTTTTCTCTCTCTGTTGTTTTCCGCCCCGAGGCGGAGAAATAATTCTTCGATGATGTTTTGGGGCTTTGGGTTCCCTCGGGCTCAAGTACGCGAAAGGGGGCACCCCGGAGTGGGACAGGGGGCAAACCACCCCCAGGCGCGGCCAGAGGGGGGAGCGCCGCCTGGTGGTGTAGGCCCCAGGTGGCCCCCTCCGTCTGCCCTTCTGGGTGACTTCCTCCTTGGAACTTATAAGAATCCTCCGGTATCCCCCCCTCTTTTTCTAATCTTCTGAAATAGGGTATCTCGACGGTGCTTTTTTCCATCATATTTCTGGTCCCGGTGTTTATTCTCCCAAAATTATAAAACATGCAAAATAAGATAAAATAACATAAGTGATGCATCATAACATGAAATATATCAATGAGTAACAAAAAAATAACAATATAAAATAGTGATGCAAAATGGACATATCACGTCCTCAACAACGTCGTGTGCTTCACAAAAGAGGAAGCCAGCCATGTAGGCGACTACATCGTGGCCTTCGGGGAGCTCGAGTCTACATCGTCGTCGTCCCTGAGTACCCTGCCGAGGTGCACGCCTGCTCAGACCATCTTCCCGAGGATACGGCCGGCTATGAAAGCAGCGCCGAGCCCCACGTCTTCGCGAAGCCATGGTGATTGTTGGCCCCAGTTCCAGCCAGCTGGCGGCCACGGTCCGACTGGACCAACCAACACTAGAATCGCCGCGAGACTCCAGCAGCCCATCACCCCCCGATGCTGATCCGGCAAAGGCAGCAGATGAGCTGGAGAGAACCCGCATCATGCTCCTACGTAGGACCGAGGAGGTGGCAGCCCAGCAGCGCCAAATGGAGGCCACCGTCCGCGAATAAAACGTTGCCCACGGCTACACACCGGCGCCAAATGCAGCAGGCCGAAGAGACGCGGTGCGGCAACACGGCGGAGACCTCATCAGCGAAATTAACCAGGGAGAGATGGTGGCGCCGGCTGCACCCAGGCGGCCGGTCTACAACACTCCGGCAAAGAACATGAGGGCGGCTCAGGCGGCCATGCAGGAGCTGGTCGGCCTGGAGGGGGACGAGCTGCGCCGCCAGCAGCAGCGCCTTCAAGACCTTGTGTGGACCGCCAACCAGCAGCAGTCGGTCCATGACGCTTCCACGACACGCTCGGCAGGCTGCCAAGGAGGAGACGACGGATCCTACGATGGCCAGCAGGCCTCCACGCTGAAACGCTGCCAGCTAGCCGCAAGAGGGCACCGTGAGCGCAACGTCAATTTGGTCCACCACGCAGGTGGTCGTCGAGGCAACGACCAAGGCGACAGGAGGCACTAGCCGACTGCGCGAGCCAACCGGGTGAACGAGACACCACCACCATCTGAACGAGAGAACCATCGCCGGGACCGAGATGCAGCCAACCCCCGAGGCGTATCCAGGGCCGCCTAGGACCACTCGGCCCCGCGGTCAACCACGATGCGCGCGAACGCGTGGGTAGGCTCAAGCTCTCTCAAAGGATATAGGATGAGCCGGCAAACGACTCTGCGTTCCTCGGACCACGCATCAAGGAGGAGCCCTTCCCCAAGAGATTCTCGCTTCCGCGGGACACCCCCAAGTACAACGGCACCACCAAGCCAGAAGACTGGCTCAGTGACTACCGTCGCCATCACAGGCGGCAACAAGAGGGTGGAGGTCTGTTACGCCTCCCTCATGCTTCAAGGAAGCACCTACCAGCGACCGGGCTGGTTCCAGCAGCTCGCCCAGTGTGTTCAGCCGGCAACGTCAATTCCTGGCTGGACTTCGAGGAAGTCTTCGTCTACAATTTTGCCATAAACTACCAGCGATCGGGCCCGTCACATCAGCTCGCCCAGTGTGATCAGGGGGAGAAGGAGAACGACTGAGAGTACCTCAGAAGATGAACCACCCTCCGTAACACTTGTGAGGGAATCAATGAGAAGACCGCCATCGATCACTTCGCAGCCGGGTGCCGAGAGGGCACCATGTTAAAGCACAAGGTCTATAGGGAGAACCCCGAGACCATGGCGGCGCTTCTGACCATCGTAGAGAAATACGCCACCGCGGATGCGGCCATGAAGGTGGCCATCCAGCTCGATCCATCCGACCAGCTCATCAACACTCCATCAACCCAGAAGGACGCAGTCGACCTGAGCAACCCGAATGACCGCGACTACAACCGGGATGGCTGGAAGAGAGGAGGAGGACAATTGTCCAACGAGCCATACTACCGCTATCCCAGGCGGCGCGATGACGATCGCTCATGGCCTAAGCCAATATACACCTTCGAGCAAATGCTAGACGCACCCTCCAAGTACCACATCGGGCTAGGCAAGCCAGCCACGCACACCACCTAGCAATGCAGCTGGACCACCCGCCTGACCAAGGGAGAGGTCCTACCAGCCCCGCCAGCTTCGACTCCAGCAGGCGGCAACCGCGCTGATACACAAAGCAGTCGTCCGACTGACCCGGCCGGCAGAGCCCGCGACAACTACCCCCACAAATATAGCACCTACGTCATGTCCGTCATCGCGAGCAACGACAAGTGCAACGCTCGAGCCCGCATGGTAGAGGTGAACGCCACCGTGCGCGACGTACCCTAGTACTTGGACTGGTCAGAGCAGCCCGTCACCTGGAGCCGGGTGGACCATCCGGATGACCTACCATGTCCAGGGAGCTACTGGGTCCTACTGGATCCCATCATCGTAGCCGGCGAACGCGCCTGCACCTTCTATCGGGTGCTCATCGACGGCGGAAGAAGCATCAACATCCTTTACAAGGACACCGCCGACAAGCTAGGCATTACTGAAGCAATGATGCAGCCCAGCTAGACAACCTTCCATGGCATCGTGTCGGGTAAACTATGCACTCCCGTGGGTATTGTCCGGCTGGATGTCATATTCGGCAAAGAGGAGAACTTCCACCATGTTCCTATCTGGTTCGAGTTGGTGAACCACCAGAGCGCCGACCACGCCATTCTAGGCTGGCCCGCCTTGACCAAGTTCATGGCAGTCCCGCAGTACACCTACTTGAAGATGAAGTTGCCTGGCCCGCAGGGCATCATCATTGTCTGCATCGACTATTGACGGTCCCTCGCATGTGCCTCCTACGGATCAAAGTTAGCCGAGAGTGTCGCACACGCCGAAGAGCTCCAGCAAATCCAGCGCGAGAACAACAACTAGCCTCTTGGCGTGCCGGCTGTGGGCGCACAGCCGGGCGTGTCCCAGTTCCAGGCGTCCAAGGATAGCAAGAAGACCCCCCCTCGACGCCATCCGGCCCAACGAGAAGCTCATCACCATTGGGGCAAGCCTTGACCCCAAATAGGAAACCGCGCTCGTCAACTTCCTCCGTGAGAATCGGGATATCTTTGCATGGTCCCCCAAGGACATGCCGGGTGTCCCGAGGGAGTTGGCGGAGCACACACTCCATATCAAGATGAATGCCAAGCCAATCAAGCAAGCCCTCTGCCGCTTCGTGGTGGAAAGAAGAAGAGCCATCGGGGAAGAAATCGCCCGGCTGCTGGCAGCCGGATTCATCATTTGCGCAATTAAGTGCATGTTCCTTTGTTTTCCTTTCACGAAAGGGGATTCCTCAGATTTGGCTTGTGACAGAGGTTCTAAAAAGAAAAATGACTGGACATTTAAGGGGGTGTATAATGGTTGATAAGTCTGTTTTATCTTCAATTTGGCTATGTAATAAGATATGGCAAAAAAAATTGTATAATGAGTTATTTTTAGTCTTATCCCTGATAACCAGATATTCTAAATATTTGGTGAGACAGTTGTCCTAAGAGATGGTCTCTTAGGTAAGAGAAGCCTGACGTATATTTTCTCGGTTCTCTCCACCAACTCAACAATTATCCTAGGTTGCATTGGTAAGTTAATACCATTGTACATGCTCTAAAACTCATTATCATGGGGTCACCACGATAAATCCCATACTTGAGGTACTAGGGTTTCATGAGAGGGGAAGACGTAGGCGCTAGTGAACTTGACAGCTAACAAGGAGAGGGGCGCAATTTACCTAGTTCTAGGGCCCTCGTGAAGGTAAAACCCCTACTCCTGGTTGTGTGGACTGTATTGATTTCAAGGTTACAAGGTGCCACAAAGGCAATGGAGAGCAAATTGAATCTGGCGCAAGGTGTACGCGTATGAGTCTCTCCCTCCCGGCGACCCCTCTCAGCCTTTATATAGGAGGCTAGGTCCCAGGTGTTGTGACCGAGTCGGTTACTAGATAGGGTGAAATCCTAAGTTCTTCATGTCTTGCTTCCCGCTCCAAGGACCCGAAGTGGGCTGATTCGTAGCTTCATGGGCTTGGGCTTCATAACTACAGGCGGGCCACTTGGCATGCCTTCACATGGACCAAACAAGGTATACCAATAGTGAGTACCCGCTAGGGTATGCCAACGTCAGTAGCCCCAAGTGTCTAGCCAAGTCGTAGAGTTGGCTAGAGACTTACATTCGAGTATCAAGCGGTCGTAGTTGATAGGCATGCGTGTAAGGACCCCCGAACCACTGTTCAAGGACCTCCAATATGCATACATTCACGATCCCAAATAACACCAGCCGTGAACAGCATATCAAGTTGGCATTCAAATACAACATCCATTACACGTTTACACAAAGGTCTTACAAAAGAGACATGGTCACATGACCAAGTCTAACACAACTGCCACGCAGGGCAAACACACAACACACACATCGGAAGACAAAACACACACAACATAGTAGAGCCCAAGTCACGCCTTAACCTACATGCTGCTGACTGGGAGACGATCCTAGTTCGCAAGTCCATCAGTCCAGTACTCCTCCTTGTAGATCTTCTCCTGAGACTCCTCCTCAAAGTCTGGCAAGTAAATACCAGGGACGAAACCAATATGAGTACGTTTGAATGTACTCAGCAAGACACCCTTCATGAAGCTTATAGAATGCAAGTATGCTTATATGGTGGAAAAGGTAGGCTATACATAGGGTTCACTATCCATGATATATGAAGGATACATCATAGTTGATTTTGAAAATCTCTGTATCTTTGTTGAAGAAGATACTTCAAAAGAAAATAATATAGTTTTCTTTCTCTTGTAGATATCGCAGGTACAAAAGGTTTTGTAAAACTTTTGTTGAAAAAGAAAGTTTTCTCTTTGCAAAACTTCTTGGAAACAACTCCCAGTTTTTGTTTAGAAAAAAAGATTTTCTTTCCGTAACTTTTTGTGAAACCACTTCCGGCTTTTCTTCATCCGTACCTCAGTGGTACAAAGTTCCTCCTTTCAATACTTCATATGTTCCAACTCCTTTTTAAAACCCCCTTTTGAAAACATTGACACAGTGCTAGCTATATGGTCATTCAACTGTCCATATCCGAGGACGCGACTATTCAGAATAGTTTGACTCAGCAGAGGTGTACACAATCCACAAGATCCAGAACATCCACCGTGAACAACCACGTACTGTAACAACAGTATGTGAACATCAGATAACTGATCCTAACCATCCACTATGTTCAAACTAGTATATGACTATATCTTCAGTTGAGTTTAGTTTTCCCCGCCACCTGGTCAAGCCCGCCATGGCAGGAGATTCTTTGTTCTCCCCGGCACCTGGTCTAACCCTTCCATGACAGGAGACTCAACTACTGCGGTCGGCGGCAAAATTAATCCCACACTTTGTATGTCACGTGTTTCATAACTTGGCGACATTTCGGTTCGAGGGAGTACGTCCCCTTATAGAAAATTGAGATAGAGCACACACTAACAAGAACAAGTTTCAAATTAAGCCCCATGCCCATGTTGGGGTAGAGTGGCAGTCCGATAAAGGTTGTCAGACGAAAACTAGGTTATGTGTCATTTTTGAAAACACCTTTTTCCCAAAAATGACCACTTCACAAACCTCATGTGGATAAGACTTTGGCTTTCCACAGGGTTTTCCATAAAGCCTTTGTTTTGCAAAAACATATTTTGAGGGTGTCCACTTAGGGACTGTAATTTTTTATGGTAATAAATACCATATGGTGGCTATGGTCTTGGTAACACCAAGTTTCAACTACTGGCATAATACTATTGTAAGGACCCCAGACCGGCAGTCTGAAACCCTCCGTATGCATACATTCACGATCCCAGAAAGATCAGTCGTGAACAACATACAAAGTTGGCATACAGAAATACATCATCCATTACACGAATACATAAAGGTATTACATAAAAGATCACATGATCAAGTTGAACACAACTGCCACATAGGGCAGGCAACTTAACAAACACAGCGGAAGACAATAAAAACACAACTTAGATGAGCCCAAGTCACGCCTTAACCTACAGGCTGCTGACCCGGAGACGATCCTAGTTCGCAAAGCCGTCAGCTCCGTACTTCTCTTCATAGATCTCCTTCGGAGGCGCCTTCTCAAAGTCTGGCAAGTAGATACCAGGGGCGAAACCATAATGAGTACATTTGAATGTACTCAGCAAGACATCCATCATGTCACTTACCAAACATGCAAATATGCTTATATGGTGGAATAGGTAGGCTATAAATAGGGTTCACTACCAATGGTGTTCATATATGATGACACCACAGTTGCAGTCAGGTTAATCTGTATCTTCGTTGAAGAAGATACTTCAGAAGAAAATAACATAGTTTTATTTCTCTTGTAGATATCACATGTACAAGAGGTTTTGTAAAACTTTGTTAAAGAATATTTTCTCTTTGCAAAACTTCTTGGAATCAGTTTCCAGAATTCTTGCTTAGAGTAGAAAAGGTTTTCTTTGCAAAACAATTTGTTTTGTATAACAACTTCTGGCTTTTCATCATCGACGATACCTCCACGGTATACGTTTTCCTTCCTTTCCGAACTTCACAAGTTCAACACTTCCTTTCCAAAATTTCTTTTCAAAAACTCCTTTTTGAAAACATTGACACAATGCTAGCTACATGGCCATTCAACTGTCCATATCCGAGGACGCGGCTTCCTCGAAAAAGTTGTACTCTGCAGAGGTGTACACATCCACCAGATCCAGTACACCTCCCGTGAACAATCACGGACTGTAACAACAGTATGTAAACATCAGGTATCTGATCATAACCATCCACTATGTTCAAACTAGAATGTGTCTATCTCTCAGTTGAGCTTTACCGGTCACCCCCGGCACCGAGCTAGTCCCTGCCAGCCAGGATGCCTCAACTGATGCGACCGGAGGGAAAACTCAATCCCACACTTTTTATGTCTCAACTCTTGACAACAATCGGTTCAAGGGATTCCGTCCCTTATAGCGTTTGAGATAGAACACACACTAACAAGGACAAACTTCCAGTTAAGCCCCGTGCCCATGTTGGGGTAGGGTGGCAGTACGGTAAAGGTTGTCCGGCGAATACTAGGTTATGTGTCATTTTTGAAAACACCACTTTCTCAAAAATGACCACTTCCACATTCCTCCGGAGAACAAGGATCCGCCTTTTCTCCGGGTTTTTCCGTAAAGCCTTTGTTTTGTAGAATCACAATTTTAGGGTGTCCACTTAGGGACTAGTATATTTGATGGTAATAAATACCATATGGTGTCTTATGGGCTTGGTATTACCAAGTTTAACTACTGGCATAATAGTAACCTATATACTAGTATAGTAGTAATAGCCACATCAAAAATAGTTTTGATAATCAAGTTTTTGTAAAACTTCAGAGGGAAAACATGCATGATAGATAATGATAAGTATTGTATCAGCAAGCATCAGGATGGCTTGCCTGGTATCTCCTTGTGTCCCTGGTTTTGGAGTGACTGGAACTTGAAACAGAGCTTCACGGCACTTCCTTCCTCTTTGTTTTTCTAACGTCGTAAAAGGAATAAAGGACACACATTCAGAACCAATCAAGGCAAGCAACCATACATAACAATACATACAGCAAGGAAACTAATAATAACCAATCACACAATTATTAATGGAGGCAAACAATCAAACAAACACACTTGGCAGAAACGCCATTTAATAAGACAGCTCAAGGTTGGAGGAACATATCTCACAACCTTAATATCATGGATTCAGTGGGTGTGCCACTCTCATACCAAGATATTAATAAACCCAAAATACACTTAGCTTCACAAGGGTGAGACTATTAAAAGTATATAAAACATGCACAATAATAATCATGGCAATGGGTCTATCAACCACACCACAAAAAGAACAAGATAGATAATCTACTAAGCCTAAATTCACATCAAGAATAAATAAGACACATGATTTGCAAAAGTTACTTTTACAAATCAGTGAGCCTACACAAGTGCAACAAGTCAATAGACTCATCACAAAACACACAATTTCTCATATTGAGAACAATAGAAACAATGACTAAAAAGGAGGAATCCTATCGACATGTTTCTACTAAAAGTTTTCTATGCAAGCAAGCATAACAAGTAAAGTACTAAAATGCAAACAAGGAACCATGTTATCATAATGGTAAATGAGAACATGTCCTCATGCAAGGATACACAAATATCTACCAAACACAAGTTGGCAGGAAAAACAATTCAATACAAAAACTGCTAAGGAAACTAGTACTACTCAAACATGAAGAATCAATGGATGCATTTCAATCAAGTAATTGAAATACAACCAGAGGGTCCATGTCATAAAAACAGGAGTGAAAAACCTCTATACTTTCTATAACAAAAATATCCCATTTGATAAAACAAGGCATCAATTTGCAGGGCAACTCCTACATACTAGTGGTAATAAAAAGGGCATTACTAGAGGAATCAAACAACACTTCAAGAATGTATTTTTCCTAGCAGGCCACACATGATTAAAACCACTTACAAACAGAAGCATACACATTTTCATTTAGCACTAAAAATCCCAAGCAAAAATACTAGGCACTCATTAGTGATAGAACTATATAAAAGAAACACATCTAGTGTGGGGGAAATAATGTTTCCACCAAAAATGCAATGACACCAGTGGGTGTTCCACTAGCATAACAAAGAATTAAGAGGTCACAATGCCTCTGGTCATACTTGATAAAAATTAACAAAAGACTAAACTAGCATCTAGGGCATTAACCATACTAGTAGAAAATAACAGGGTGCAAAAATAAGCAAGGTAATGCTACTCATGCTATTGTTTTCACACAAGTGAAAACTTTAGGAGTCAAGTACTCATAAAAACATAACCAAAATGCTACTGGTCCTATGAATACAACACAAAAATATATGGCTACACAACCACAAATGTTTATGTCAAAAATTCCACACATGAGGGAATTTTTCCATAACATTCTCATAGTCATGACAAAGCTACTCATGCTTTTCTACCAATTCAAATGCAAGCTAGCAGAGGTGATAACAACACAATATAAGTACCAACATGGTACTGGATTCAATCGAAAAATCCAAGTGCTTGCACGTCAATTCATCACTCAAAAATACTATGCAAGTATTTAACTAGAGATAAAACATATGATATTAATATAAATTCCTATTTCTTCTCAACTCAAGTCCACACAATCTAACATGCTAAAATAGCTAAGTAACACTTAGAAAACAAGTTCACACAACTTATACATGTTAGAAAACAATATTGCAACACAAAAATATATCCACACAATTTAAATACCTAAAATGCCAAAATGGCAGAAACATGTGAAACAAAGATCTGTCCACCAAAAATTCTATGATGCTCAAAAAATTAAACCCAGCTAGGTTTGGATAGCCCTAAACATATACAAGACAATCCAATTGAGTTTGCATCAAAAAATCATTTTTAATTATTTTATAAAAATCACCAAAGTGCTCTCTGGTGTTTTACCAAATTGCATGCCATTTCAAACATACATGGTATTTAGAAAATTTCAAGGGCTTTCCAATGCAATTGGATACACCTCAATTGGAGTTGTGAAATTAAAATGGTGCTCATTTTGGTGTTTCTGGTACCTGTTACCAAAACATTTTTCATTTCTAAACTATTCATCCAAATGTAGATCTACAAGTTGGAGGTGGTTTATATTTTGTTGGTTTACATCTGTGAATTTTTTCTTGGTCAAATTCATTTTTTAGATAGGTTTTTAAGCTCAAAAGTAATCATGCAACATTCTGTGGAAAATAAATGGAAAAACAACTACAGATGGGCCAGATCCTCTATTTGGGCCGGCCAGATCTGGCTTCACCGCGGGGGGATCTAGCCTTAGTGGCTGACCTGCATGCCAGGCGCCACGGGGCAGCCACGCAGGCACAGCTAGGCCCCACGGGCAGGTTCAACTCTTCCCAGCGTGGGGTCAACGAGAGCATGACGCCAGCACGCGTCATCCGCCGGCGGGAAGGAACTCCGGCGAGCTCGTACGGGCGATACAATCCACCATTTCGCGAAATAAAAACACCTACGCGTTGCTTATGACGAGGGGAATCATCTAGCGGCAATCTCGCTTCCAGGGAATCACCGGAGGGCGGCGGCGACGGTGGCGCGGCGGCGGCCGGACAATGACCACGGCGCGGCCACGATTCGGAGGGAGAGGGAGATGGAAAATGCACGGGGAGACGCGCCTGATAACCATGGACGCAAAGGAGTGCTCGGAGAGGTCGTAGGAGGGGCGAGTCGACGGGGATTCGCCGTGAAGGGAATATGCCCGAGAGGCAATAATAAAATGGTTATTATCTTATTCCTTGTTTATGATGAATGTTTATTTCTCATGCTAGAATTGTATTAACCGGAAACGTTGATACATGTGTGCTTAATAAACAAACAATGGTTCCTAGTAAAGCCTCTCTTTTAACTAGCTCGTTGATTAATAGATGATCAAGGTTTCCTGATCATGAACATTGGATGTTATTAATAACGGGGTCATGTCATTAGAAGAATGATGTGATGAACATATACCCAAAGAGAATATAGCAATGCGATCAAGTCATTTAGTTTACATTGTTATATCAAACACACGAAGTAACTTATTCCTTATACCATGAGATCATGTCAATCACTGATACCGGAAGAGTGCTTTGATGGCATAAAACGTCACACCGTAACAGGGTGACTATAAAGGTGTCGTTGAGTATTCGGAAAGTATTAGTTGAGGATCATGGATCAAGAGTGGGATTTGTCCATCCAAATGACGGAGAGATATACTCTGGGCCCTCTCGGTGATATCACATCGAAACCGCTTGCAAGCACGTGATATGATCACAAAGGATGTTATATCACGGGAACGAGAAAAGAGTACTTGTCGGTAACGAGATTGAACAAGGTATGGTTGATACCAATGATCGAATCTCGGACAAGTAAAATATCGCGAGACAAAGGGAATAGTTCACGACGTTGTTGGTTCATACGATCACGAGAGTCATCGTTGAATATATAGGAGTCATCACGGATCTCCAGATCCCGCTGTTGATTATTGATCGGAGAGGAGTCTCGATCATGTCTATCTTATTCGCGAACCGTAGGGTGACACACTTAAGGTTCGATGACGCATTTGAGAGGATACGGAATATCGGAGAAAAGTTTGGACAGCACCGAAATTGTTTCGGGGAATATTGAAATAGTCACCGAAATTGTTTCGAGTAATTTTGAAATAGTTCAAGGGGATTCTTATCAAATGGTTGTTAATAGATTTAACAACTAACTCAAGGGGTTATTGTTAATGTTTGTTAATGGAATTAACAAATATTAAAATAAAGAAATAAAATTGTTTTATTTATTTATTAAAGAAAACCCTTGGGATTTTGAGTGGGAATTAATGGAAGAATGAGTGGGTTGAGTGGAGACTCCACTCACATGATGAGGGAGAGGTGGAGGCAGCCAAAAATTCGTGGCTGCCATCCCCTCCTATAAAAGGAGGGGTGAGAGCTCCCTCTCCCCCACACACACACTTGTGTCATCTCTTCCTCCCTCCTGCCGCTGCTCCACCACTTGTTCGTGCGCTTGGCGAAGCCCTGAGCAATGTTTTTCTCCACCACACCACGCCGTCGTGCTGCTGGAGTTCCGAGGGATCCTCTACTTCCGCGCCCCGCTGGAACGAGGGAACGGAGGTCGTCATCAACCGTACGTGTGACCGATCACGGATGCACCGCCGGATTGCGGTGCCATCTTCTCGCTATCGGGATCGGTGTGAGTACGACTACGCCAACAACGAGATTTGATCTCGTACCACTTTGAGTCTTCGAGGGTATGTGTTCTCCTTAACCCTCTTGTTGCCCGTTGCACTTCGTCTCCTAGATTAGATCTTGGCCTTTCGGGTATCTCTCGCGTAGGAAAATTTTTGTTTTCTATGCTACGTTCCCCTTCAGTGGTATCAGAGCCGGATCTATGCGTAGATGTTTTGTACGGGTAGAACACATAGGTGTATGTGGGCGTTGATGATCATTTTATTACCTCCTTGACTATTTTATGATCTTAGTGGCATAGTGGGATGAAGCGGCCCGGACTAACCTTACATGTCCACGTACATGAGACTTGTTCCACAACTGACATGCAACTGTATTGCATAAGTGGCTTGCGGGTGTCTGTTTCTCCTACTATAGTTAAGATCTAATCTATGAAGGGTTGTTAAAAATGTGTTTATCAACGTTGTGGTTGATGTTCGTAGGTATGAACGGTTCTATCCTCGAAAGCCCTAAGCCACGTAAATATGCAAAAATAAATTAGAAGCGTCTAACTAGTTTTTGCTGGGCATGTGATGTGATATGGTCAATATTACAAATTTGATTATGAGATGATCTATTTTGTAAATTATTGATATACCGGAAGGTATCCATATGGTTGTCTTCTTATTGATGGACAATCAAGTTTGGGGTACCGTGGTACTTGGTACCACGCCGTGGAATGATTGAGATCATACCATAATGCACATGATGGAGATCAAGTGCAAGAAGGACCATATCATATCACGTTATCCTTTCATGTGATGTCTGTGATGTTAATCCTTTTATGCATCTTGTTTTGCTTAGATAGCGACGGTAGCATTATAAGATGATCCCTCTCACTTAATATCAAGATAATAATGTGTTCTTCCTTAAGTATGCACCGTTAAGAAAGTTCGTCGTTTCGAGACACCACGTGATGATCGGGTGTGATAGACTCAACGTTCGCATACAACGGGTGTTTTCAAGCCTAGCATGTACAGACATGGCCTTGAAACACATGCAATACTACGGTTCTACTTGGCGAGCCTAGCATGTACAGACATGGCCTCGGAACACGTAACCGAAAGGTAAAGCATGAGTCATATGGATGATATGATGAACATGTCGATGTTCGCCTTTGAAGCTACATCATCTCACGTGATGATCGGTTTTGGTGTAGTGAATTTGGTTCGTGTAATCACTAAAGACGACTAAGAGGGATGTTGTTTTGAGTGGGAGTTCATGGTTTACTTTTGAATTAACTTGAACTTATTTATCATGAACAACAAATCAAAGTGAATTTGCACAACTTGTAGTAGTCATTGGCATCCACATAACTACCTTACACTTAGATTTTTAATTGAGATATAACTGTTATGATCTGGTAAATAACATTTAAGATTGGTACCGTATTAGTGAAATTTAAAATTAAGTCCTATTGTAGATTTTTGGTATTTCCTACCTAGCTCCATATGGTTAATGAATGATTGATCTAGAGAGCAAATAATTCCTACTTAGAATCCAGAGTCATGGTTGCTTTCGTATCACTTTATCTTCAAAAGAATGTTTTGTTGATCAAAGTGATTTAGGAACTGAAAAGAGTTGTTTTCAGAAATAATCAAGTGAAAGATATATTGATATCCAGAAACTTATTTGTGGCAACATGACTGAGTATAATTTAGCGTGACAATGTTTGCTTATATTATCTGAATATATGCAATGATTGAAGACGCTAGGCGTTTGAATATTCCAAGAAGTTGGGCGCTCAAAATTATCCTCTAAATCCCTTCCTTCGAGCTATAGTAACTTAATCATAAAATTGTTATGAGGGGATGGATTAGAAGTATGGGTAAAGTAGTTTACCTTACTCGGAAATTGCTAAGAGTGGAATCTAGAAGAATGCTATTAATATGGTGATATTAGTAGAACAATCAAACTCAAAGTATGACTCAATGGGTGATAGTATATGACTAACACGCCAAAGAAAATGAGCTAGTAAGACTAGCATTGTTTGATGTTGAATGATTCTTCTATAAAGGAAAGGGAATATTGAAAATAGAATTACAAAAAGATATATGGCAGAAAAAGAAGATAACTGGAAAGTCCAGCTCAGGAGTATATGCTTGATATACAAGTTATAGATGTATTACTAGTTAACAAAGTATTTTTGGGTATTTTGATACCACATTGGTTGGTATGAGTTGTCATACAAAGCAACGCAATGCAAGAAATACAAGGGCCTAAAAGGAACTAGTAATAGATGTGGAATCGATTATGACAAGAACATAAATAAAGTGTTATTGTGTTCATTGTAGTATCGAACCAAACATTCAAGATTTATTTTAAGAACTTAATAAGTTGTTATTTTGTTCTAGTCTTTGTGAGAACAAATGAGATTGTTCAAACTATGATCATATTCCATAATTGATGGATATGTTAATATAAATCATGTTGGTAAAGTAAACATCTATAAGACTAAATGCTAAACGTTGCAAGACGTTGAAGAGTTTCACTTAAATTGTGACACCACCATTTTAGTTCATATCGGAAAGGAAAACATGAAGGAACTCCATATTGATGGACTTCCGAAGTCATTTTATTGACGCTTGTGAGACCTCTTCCAAAAGATGACTAGAATTCCGTTCTTAGGCCAAAGTAGAATGGACGACTAATTTAGTGGAGATTATACATATTGATGTATAGTCCATTATGTGTAGTCATGTATGGTGGATTAATTTTTCCTTCATAAAATTCTGTCGATGATTTAAGTAGATATGTGAGTATATCTATTTAAAGGGAACAGAGTTTGACATTTTGAATTGGTTCAAAAGGTTGTAATATGAAGTTAAAATCAATGTAACAAGATAATCAAGTATTTATGATTGGATCATAAAGGATAAAGTTTGAGTTACAAGTTTAGCAAAACATCTAAGAAGTTGCAGAATTGTTCTACAAATTATACTTCTCGAATACCCCACATTAGATTGGAGTATTCAAAAGACAAAATCAAACCCTGTTTGACATGGTAAGATTAATAAAATTGCCATTATAATTTTGTAGTTTATACATTAGTGACAACCGTTTTTCCACTGAAAAGAGCACCATCATGATCCGTTGAAACTGACAACATATAAGATATGGTTTGGGTAATGACCCGAATTGTCATTTTTCTTAAGTTTTGGTATGCATAGCATGTGTAAAATGTTTACAACCAAAATAGGATAAATATATGTTTATAAGGTTATCCCAAATAAAACATTGGGTATTTCTCCTATCACCGAACCAAAAGACAAATGTTGTTTGTCAGAAAGGGTTGATTTCTCGAGAAAGTAGTTCTTGCGAAACAAGTGAGTGGGAGCACAGTACAAACTCAACGAGGTTAGAGAATCTTCGTTATCATGTCAAGAGTAGCGCAGCACTGGAAGTTGTTCCGGGGTTTACTATTTTGACTAAGTAGAAGACACTACAAATGTTGTAGATACTTCAAATGAGTTTGCGAACTGTACCAGTAAAGTCCAAAACTTTGTACTTAGAACAACTTGTGGTTTAAGTGTAAAGTGTTGTTTTGACAACAAAAGGACCTGAACCTTATAAAGGAAGCAAATGATGGGCCCTGGCTTCGTAAAATTGACTATGAGTCATTATCCGCCATAGTATCCTTGTATGAATATCAAGTATGTGACTTGGTAGTCCTTTCGATAGGCATGATGCCTAACGATAGCAAAAGGGTCTATAGCGACAAAGACATGGATTCTACATCCTTTGAAAATTGTACTTATCGAAAAGTTGTTTTCGACGAAGTTCAAAGAGTTCACTACTACAAGATTTTGATCTTCCGTAGTGATGCTTAGTCTTTGCAGATAGTTCTAGCAAAGTTACATATTATGATATGGTAGTTGAATAACAAAACCAACTCTCCTCTCAAGGAAGTTTTATCAAGGATGTGTACTTGACACAGTCTGAGAGTTTTGTAAAATTCAAAGGTTGCTAGAAAGGTATCACACTTCAATGGTTGAAGTGAGCATAACGAAGTTGAAATCTTTACCTTAATGAAGTTATCAAAAGAGTTTGATTCCATCATGAACGATAAAGATGCTTGTAAGGTTACAAGAAATTAAGTGGGAGCGCTATGACATATTTCCAATACTTTATGTAGATGACATATGGTTGATTGGAAAATATGTATTTTAAATTAACACGGTTAAGATTTTCGATTTCATATTGATGAAAGGCTTAGAAGATATTGGGCTTCGATATCTATAAGAGATGGATTGAAGCGCCTGATATGATTGAAGCCAAATTACATAGATGAAATATTGAAGTAAGTCAATATAAAAATGATAAGAAGGAGTTCTTGCACATGGAAATAATTGAGCAAGATTCATGTGTTTTGACACATGATGAGCATCATTGAAATTAAGATTTCTAAGTCATGTTTCCATGCTATGTACACAACCAGATGAGTCCTATGCTATAATATGTTATAGCAGGATAATTCATATGATGATTAGACAACAGTGGGAGAGATCCTTATGTCATTTTAGAAATGCTAAGGATATGTTTTCCTATATAGTAATGACAAAATATTAGTTGTAATATGTTACACTAATAGTCTTGTCATTTATTCGAGTAATTTTATCTCAATTAAAATATGTGATGAAGGGTAGCACAATAGGATGGAAGAAAGTTCCATGCTGGATTTGAAAGAGTTTCAAAATTAAAATATTGTGACAGATACTACAACAAAGGCTAAAGTATATCGTTGTGTTTGACAACTGATAATGAGCGTATTTGTGTCAAGGAGTTCTTTATTGAACTTGGTGAAATTCCAAGAATGCTAAAACTTTGAAGCTACATTTTCACAATGTTAGTAACATCAGTTTAAGAGGAATTAAGGAATCACCGGAACTTGGTGAATTTCCAAGAATGCTAACACTATGAAGCTACATTTCACAATGTTAGTGACATCAGTTTAAGCTGAGGAATTAAGTTTTCACCGATTGACCATATATATACAAAGCCATCTCATTAGAGAATGAGTGATGCGTGTAGACGCAAAGAACATGCAAATACAATAGGACCTGAACAGTTCAGATCTTTTTGATAATGTTTACCACATGCGAAGCATGGTAATAACACTGGAACGCCATATGTGTTAAGTGCTTACAGACTAGATTATTGACTCTAGTGCAAGTGGGAGACTGAAGGGAATATGCCCGAGAGGCAAATAATAAAATGGTTATTATCTTATTCCTTGTTTATGATGAATGTTTATTTCTCATGCTAGAATTGTATTAACCGGAAACGTTGATACATGTGTGCTTAATAAACAAACAATGGTTCCTAGTAAAGCCTCTCTTTTAACTAGCTCGTTGATTAATAGATGATCAAGGTTTCCTGATCATGAACATTGGATGTTATTAATACGGGGTCATGTCATTAGAAGAAATGATGTGATGAACATATACCCAAAGAGAATAGCAATGCGATCAAGTCATTTAGTTTACATTGTTATATCAAACACACGAAGTAACTTATTCCTTATACCATGAGATCATGTCAATCACACTGATACCGGAAGAGGCTTTGATGGCATCAAACGTCACACCGTAACAGGGTGACTATAAAGGTGTCGTTGAGTATTCGGAAAGTATTAGTTGAGGATCATGGATCAAGAGTGGGATTTGTCCATCCAAATGACGGAGAGATATACTCTGGGCCCTCTCGGTGATATCACATCGAAACCGCTTGCAAGCACGTGATATGATCACAAAGGATGTTATATCACGGGAACGAGAAAAGAGTACTTGTCGGTAACGAGATTGAACAAGGTATGGTTGATACCAAGATCGAATCTCGGACAAGTAAAATATCGCGAGACAAAGGAATAGTTCACGACGTTGTTGGTTCATACGATCACGAGAGTCATCGTTGAATATATAGGAGTCATCACGGATCTCCAGATCCCGCTGTTGATTATTGATCGGAGAGGAGTCTCGATCATGTCTATCTTATTCGCGAACCGTAGGGTGACACACTTAAGGTTCGATGACGCATTTGAGAGGATACGGAATATCGGAGAAAAGTTTGGACAGCACCGAAATTGTTTCGGGGAATATTGAAATAGTCACCGAAATTGTTTCGAGTAATTTTGAAATAGTTCAAGGGGATTCTTATCAAATGGTTGTTAATAGATTTAACAAACTAACTCAAGGGGTTATATGTTAATGTTTGTTAATGGAATTAACAAATATTAAAATAAAGAAATAAAATTGTTTATTTATTTATTAAAGAAAACCCTTGGGATTTTGAGTGGGAATTAATGGAAGAATGAGTGGGTTGAGTGGAGACTCCACTCACATGATGAGGGAGAGGTGGAGGCAGCCAAAAATTCGTGGCTGCCATCCCCTCCTATAAAAGGAGGGGTGAAGCTCCCTCTCCCCCACACACACACTTGTGTCATCTCTTCCTCCCTCCTCCGCTGCTCCACCACTTGTTCGTGCGCTTGGCGAAGCCCTGAGCAATGTTTTTCTCCACCACACCACGCCGTCGTGCTGCTGGAGTTCCGAGGGATCCTCTACTTCCGCGCCCCGCTGGAACGAGGGAACGGAGGTCGTCATCAACCGTACGTGTGACCGATCACGGATGCACCGCCGGATTGCGGTGCCATCTTCTCGCTATCGGGATCGGTGAGTACGACTACGCCAACAACGAGATTTGATCTCGTACCACTTTGAGTCTTCGAGGGTATGTGTTCTCCTTAACCCTCTTGTTGCCCGTTGCACTTCGTCTCCTAGATTAGATCTTGGCCTTTCGGGTATCTCTCGCGTAGGAAAATTTTTGTTTTCTATGCTACGTTCCCCTTCACGCCGCCGGAGCTCGTCGGGGTCGGAGACGAAAGGTGGACGGCGCGGGCACCACGATGGCTCCCGCCTCGATTCCTTCCGCAGGGAGGGCCAGCACGTCGAGGCGGAGGGAATGGGAACCACGGCTGCCGCCGGTGAGCTCACATTTGGCCGAATCGACGGCGAGCTCAAGCTAGGGTTTTCGGTTTGGGGATGAACTAGAGAGATAGAGGAAATGCTCAAGGGAGAGAAGGGGTAGATAGGGACACAAGCACATGGGGGGCCTCTTATTCACCTCGAATACCTTCTACTCGAAGCAATGGCTAGGGTCTCTGTATCTACAGAGAGGCTAGGTTGAAGAAGGTGACTCGGATTGCAAAAGGGTCCCTGGCAATTTACAAAAAGGTCCCTGTCCTCTCTAAAAACTGTGATTTTCACTAAGCAAACAAAGTCAAAATTTAAATTCCTTTTGCCCAACATTCTTATTAGTTAAGATGCACAACATATGTGAAAATTGGCTCAATTAGATAAACTTGATAATTCAAAGTTGTTCAAATTTCAATTCTTACATAACTGGACATTGAATTTATTTGCCTACTTATGAGTTTCCAAAAATGATAATTTTTGGCACACAATCCTTATTTGGTGTGTTCCTTGTGTGGTAGAAAATTCAAGTCATTTTGAGTTACTTCATAGAACAAACTTGTTCAAATTTCAAAAAGGTGCTGTCTTGAAAACAGGGGTTTTTGGCAACTTAAATTATTCAAAAACTTGTTACCTTTTGGTTTTCATCCTTATTTATGATATAGAGAATGTGGTATTTATTTCAAGGCATTTTGAAAAAGTTTGTAGAACAAACTTGTTCAAAATTCCAAATGTTGCTGTGGAGAAAAATCATGTTTTCAGGGCTTTAATGGATTCAAATTTTGGTCTCCTCTTGTGTGTGTTCCTTATTTGATATAAGGAAGCACTGGTATCAATTTCAGATCATTTGAAGAAAGTTTCCAATAGTAACTTGTTTGAGTTTCCTATTTCTGGAAATATTGGAAATTCAATTTAATAAGGCATTTGGCTTTTCTTTATCAATGCTTTGCCAAAATATTTATGTGACTAGAGATAGCAAGTCAATGCTCTCCAATACCTTTGTTTTTAAGCTTGCAAGGTTGGAAAAACATTTGATAAGATTTTGGTGAAGCATCTAAGAATGCCTCTTTTTCTGATAATCTTTTAGGGAAATTTATTAAGTGTTCCCTCTTTCTTAATTTAGACCTTGGAATAATATTCAACATGTATGAGATTCATAAGATAGTTTTGGAAAACTCTTTGATCAATATTTACTTTAGAAAATATTGCCAAGGTCATTGGAACAATATGTTGAATATTTTTAGTTTACTGCTTTGCTATCTTTTCAAGTTTGCTTTCCATTTCTTAGCCATGTAAGTTTATATAATTAGTTTGTTTAGTTGCACTCAAACAAATACAACCAAAGTTTAATTGTCAAGCAATTAGCAAAACAACTGTGTTTTCAGGTATTCCAAAATTGGGATGTGACAACTATCTTATATAATATTAATAGTAGTATTAGTCACACAAAAACAGTTTTTGGAAATCAATGTTTTGTAGAACTTTTCAGAAGTAAAACATGCATGATAGATAATGTTAAGGGTAGTAACAGTAAGCATCAGGATGGCTTGCCTTAAAACTCTTTGTGTCCCTGGCCTTGAAGTAGCTTGAACTTGACACACAGCTCTACAACTCCTTCTTCTTCTTCGTTTTCTAACGTCGTAAAAAAATATGGATACACACTTAGAACCAAAATGGCAATCAGTAAAACAAAAAAACACATACATCAAACAAACTTATACTAGCGCAATCACTCAAAAAGTTATCGAGGAACTTCCTCACAAACACTCATGGTACAAAAGCTACCGATAAAAATCTTATGCTTGAGAAACCATACTCCACATCTTAAATATCATAGGTTGAGTGGGTGTACCACTCTCATACCAAGACATTTAATAAGCTAAAAATAGCGTGTGGTCACAAGGGTGAGACTACTAAGGTACTAACAATCATTCAAAGCAATACCCATGGCAGTGGGTACTAACAACAACACAAGCAAACATAACCGAACAAGTTTAGCACTAACCTATTGAATAGATAACTAAATAAGATTAAACATAACCATAGAACTATTACAATACTCATGCCAAAGTAATCACTCAGGCAATTCCAAACAACAAAGCAAACAAACCACAGATGAATAAGCTAGTCATTGACTATTCTTATGTCCACACAAAAGCTAAGGAATCACGCATTCATAAATTTAACCAAACAAACCAGTGGCTCAACCAATGGTAATAAGTCATAACACACACTCAAAACCACAATAATCAAAAGGGATAATATAGCTATAAATAACATAATAATAGGAGTTCACTAATAGCATACTAGTATGAAAGATTGCTCGACAAGCATGCTATGAGAACTAATGTACTCCACAACCAATATCATCTAGAAACTCAACAAGTCAAGTCATAACAATAGAAGTGAAACATGCTAAACATGCTAGGATGAACATACAACCATAAAATAAAAAGGCAACAATACTAGAGCAACTCATAATATCTAGTGGTGACACTAATTCAATCCTAGAGAAGCAAACAACACTACAAGGATGCATATTTCCAAACAAGCAATACAAGATTATAAATACCTACTAACATCACATACACCTTACACATGCTAGTAAACAATTACACTAAAATAATTCTGTGAAAACAACTACTTAGCAAGAACCAACCAACTATAATAAATCATGCTTTCCTAACAACCAAATAATAAGCAACCAAAGTACAAGTCATACAACTAGTAGCTATGCACTCAAAACATTCTCAAACAAACACTCTCTAAAATAAAAAAAAAACTCTCAAGGGGAATTCTATCCACACAATCTACCAACACTAGGAACTATATTCTATTTGCAAACAACACTTAAAATAAGCAAAACAATGGTCAAGCACTTCTTAACATGATATTCAGAAGGGAACACCATGTCAACAAATGCACCACAACTTAACATACTAAGATTCACAAAGCATTACTAAACACTTCAATCAAGCAAGTAGAGCAATCATTTATTTTCCTTGGTGGAAAATACTAAACAACATATAGTAATACATGATACTAACAAACAAGTGTATGGTAGGGGATTTGTATCCCACCCAAAAATGCAACGGGACCAGTGGGTTATTGGCCCACTAATATACCAAGACATTTAATAGGTCACAAATCCTCTGGTCTCACTTGACAAAATAATAAACTACCCAAACAAACAATACAAAGCTACTCATACTAGTGAGAACAAGAAAGTAAAACAAGCAAACAAATGCTACACATGCTTTGCTATAAAATAAAGCGCAAGCTAACAGAGGTGATAACATAACAATATAAGTACCAAAATGGTACTGGACCCAACATCACCACACCAAAAACTTACGGAAACAAACATACAAAGATTTTCTCACCAAATCTATTCAATCAAATAAATTAGAAAACAATACTAGACAAATCCTATTTCTATTTGTTTTCCAAACATGCACACACTTCCTAATGTAGTTGTATTGCAAGAAAACAACCTAATAACAGATAGAAACACATCTACTCATGCTAGGAAACAAGTTTCTAACAATCAAACATTTATGCACAATCAAACATACAAGTTTTAATAAAAACAGAAAGGGTGTTGTATCTAGATATGCACACCAAAAATAATCTAAATCTCTAAAAAAAAATAAGGCAATCTATAATTACATAGATCTACTCACATACAAAATCATCCAATTGGATTCACATCAAAAATCATATTTAAACCCTCTCTAAAAATTCTATAAAGCCTACTGGCCTTTTACAAAAATGGATGGTATTTCCAAATGGTAACTCTCCTTGATGCAAGGTCAAGTCCTACTAATAGATCTATCCAAGGGCTAATCAAAACATTTTTATTTGACCAATTTGGAGACATTCACGAAAATTTATGCCCCAAATGGTGTCATAGATACCCTGTGGCATTTTAATTACCAAAGCAAAAAATAATGTAGCAAACTAGGATCTACCACTTGGATGTGTTCAAGAAAACACTAAGCTACTGGCAAAAATTTTTGTAGAATTTAATTTGCACTCAAACTATTTTTAACAGAGCCAAAGCAATCAACTAGTTTCTGTTAGTTTTTAAAAAGAAAAACTAACTAGCACACATGCTGGCTTCCTAACGGGCGCGGCCCAACTAGGAGCCAAAGTGGCCCAGCGCAGCTTAGCACGCGCGGGGGCGCGGGAAAAAGGGCATTCAGCGTGGCCCGTTGATCAAACGATCAACGGTGAACGGGCGTCTTCCTCCTCCCTCTACTCCCTCTCTCACCGGAGACGAACGGCGGCGCGGAAACGCTCGGTGGCTCACCGTGAAGGCTCGATAGGCGGCAACGCGGGGTCGTGGGTGCTGCAGGGTTTTTGGGCGGTGGAGGGGCACGGAGTTTGTCGACGGTGGCAGCCCCAGACGACGGCGCGGGTACAGACCGGCCGCGGCGACGACGGAGACGGCGTCGATGAACCTGCACAAGCACGAGCACGAGGAAACGTCAGCGGGACTCTATGGGGTACGGTGAGTGTGCTAGTGGCAAAAACTGGAGGTGGTATGGCACGGGTAGCGCTCCACCTTGTTGGTTCGCACACGGTAGCCGGCGACGAGGTTTCGTCTCGTGGGGCTTGGAGAGAGCCCTAGGGTTCGTTTCTTCGATGGGAGGTGATGGTGAGGGAGTGTGGGAAGGCAGTGGCGAGCGGGGGACGTTTGGTTTTACTTGTAGCTGCGGCGTCGAGTCAAAGGCATGGGGGTGCTCTGGGGTTGTCCAAAATGGCATGAGGGCGTGCTCTAGCTCGTGCCCACGATGTGCCAGAGCATGGCGCCATGTCAGGAGCTAGAGGGGGTCGGGGGCAAGCTACTGGGCGGCGTTTGAGGGGTTGAAGAGCCACGACAAGGCCATAGTGGCCATGGCACTGTGCGCCCATGCCATGCCACTCCCTTCTCTGCCACCTCTTTTCCTCACATGTTTTCTCTCCCCCTTGACCATCTAGAAGCAAGACAAAGGATCAAATGTGGATTCCAAAAATCAATGAATCATATTGGCAAAGTGGCATTTCCAAGTTTGAACAAAATCCAATAGAAAACATCTGTCCAAGTTTTGTACCACAATTGTTTCTGAAAAATTCAGAAAATTCAGTTAGGACTTAGCAAATTTTTCTAAGTGTTGTAAACACTTAAAAACATAAAAAACCTCCAGCTTGTTTTCGGGGGTCAAATGGAAACCAAATGTTGTTTTCAAAGTTGGAGATTGTTATACATGTTTTAAAATTTTAGGAACATCTTTTGAAAACAAAATTGGAATAGTGGAAGGCTATGAAAACAAAGTGGAAAAAAGGCTACTTTATGTTTTTCTCTGTCTTCTAAAAATGCATTTTTCTGTCTTATTTTTCTTCCACAAAAACAAACATGAAAATGATTGTTTTCAAAGTCCATAAATCAAACCAATCTTGTAGTTTTGTAGTCCACATGTCAGAGAACAAATACAAGTCAAGAAAACACAAAATGGAATAATATAGCCTATTGATAACAAGCATGGAAAACAGGTACTTGGCTATATTTTCAGGGAAAACTTTTAATAGGAAACTAAAAAGAAAACTTCCATATTTTGTTTTCTTGGATCCAACAAAGTTAAAAGTTTAAATCAAGATGCGAACAAACATCTTCCAAGTCTTGGAATAAAAATAACTCAAGTCTCATTGGAGAAAACATCAGAGAAAACATAAAAGTGTTTTAAGGAAAGTTTTTGTATTGGTTTTGAAATGAAACAAACCTTGCATTGCATATATGACTATAGTCACATACACATGTTGGTTCAAACAAACATGTTGTTGTAAAAAATTGTTGGCCCACATTTTTTTCTCCTTTAACTAAAGTACAAGGATCCAAAACCTGGGGTGTGACAATGCGGAGGGAAGTAATCTAGTCGGAAGTGCCTCGGGTCGACGTCCCGCGAAATAGAGTAAGTTGTGTCTCGAGGGAAAACAATTTAACTCGTTCGGTGCACTCGGCGGATTGGGGCCGGCTAATTGATCTTGGGCAAAGCTGCATGAATATACTTCAAATTTGAGTCTTTGTGCTCGAAATCGAAATAAACTGAGGCATCTCGACTCGCCTCCTGGAGGCCTTACCAAGTCAAACTCGAGCGGCAGATTAGGTACCCGACGCATCCGTCAGAATTTTTCATCATGCCGTAGGCATGGATTTTAATACGATAAGCGCAGTCGCTGCGGTTCCCATGCAGGTGGATTCAGTCCATGGGTCTTATCTTTACGTCGTAGACACAACATCCAGGTGTGACTTACGGCAGGTGCAACCTGGGCCGTCAAGAAGTTTCATGTATCGGCTCAAAGGTATATCTATTGGTACCGCACATGTTTCAGGTGTTGAGCCCAAAGTTGAATCTACCGAGGACTGGCGTGACATGACATTGTGGTCTTGCTGTCGACGTTGAAAGCACCAGGTGATGGTTGGACTATGCTTGACCACAATACGCGTGGAAATTGAGGAACGATGAATTAGGGCTTCCTCAATTCTCGCGCGGGTTTCGTGGGGTTGTCATGGCAATAATCATCAGAGATGACATGCGAGATCGTAGAGGTTAAGGTGACTTGGAACTTTCCGAGAACGAGAGTGCACACGTGAAAAAGATTTATACAACTTCAGGCCCAGAAAAATATCGTCCGATAATAGCCCTACATGTAGTTTGTGGCTAGTTCTTATTTTGTATTCTCATGAGAGAGTCGCCGATGAGGCAGCTGATGTTGTGTGTTGGGATACCCCAAGAGCAGGGTGTGATGAGCACAGCGGTAGCAAATTCCCCTAAGTTAAGAACAAAGGTTATCGATCTAGTAGGAGAAAGAGGGCCTTCAGAAGGTTGATGCCACTAACGGTGGTGATGGCTCACCGGTGTCAGCAACAACATGGAACCTGCACACAACACAACCAAAATACTTTGTCCCAATGGTACAGTGATGTTGTCGATCTCACCGGTCTTGCTGAAAACAAAGATTAGACGTATAGTGTGGAAAATAATGTATGCTTGCAGTAAGTAAAGAAAGCAGGAAATTGTGGTGGTTTGTTTAACAGTATAGGAAAATCACTAGTAGGGAAAGGGCTACCAGTGACGAACAAATATCAGCTACCGCTGGCGAACTCTTGTTCGCCAGCGGTACAACGCCAGTGGTAGCAGGTTACCGCTGGCGAACAAGGGTTCGCCAGCGGTAGTGCAGGTTACCCTGGCGAACAAGGCCTTGTTCGCCAGCGCTATGTTCGCCAGCGGTAGCAGCTGTTCGCCAGCGCTACTGGTTCGCCAGCGGTAGTCAGGGTGTTCGCCAGCGGTTCAGTTCGCCAGGGGTACTGTTCGCCAGTGGTAAGTTTCACAGGTTTGTATTTTTTCTTTTTTTTGTATAACAGTTTATATTCTGATTCTGTATATATTCCCAGGTCCAAATACATTCAAATTCTATAATTTATAAACTTTCACACATATAAATCACTGATAGCACATCGATAAATCATAGATACATATGCATCCATCCATAACGAATTTAACACATCGATAACGATATTAACACATCTATACATATGCATCCATATCCAATTCTCATAAGTACAAATACAACACATTGATCTCAATAATATGTCGGAAGATTTCGAACCCAAAATATAGCCATCTAATTAGTTTCAACGATTACAAAGGTATGACTACTACATATCTATGCAACGTACGCGCGATATAGAGATCAATCGCAAAGAAGACTAGCTAGATATACGGTCCGCCTCCGCTTTAGCTTCCGCCTCCGCTTGCGATCTTTCGCTAGGGCTAGCGCGCCGTCCACTTCTTCATCTCTCTGTAGACCAAGATAAAAGCATTAGACCGGCAAAGGAAATCACAAGTTCTTATTAGGAGCAATTCGTAACGAATCGAATACATACCGTCGATCATTTCTTCCTCGATGTTGTGATCTTCTGTTTCTTCTCCGGCGGGAACGGAAGAGCACCTTCTAACGAGTTGAATGGTCTCTCGTCAGTCTGCTCTAGCACATATTGTCGCAACTCTTTGTTAGATGGTGGGGTACCGTTCCAGTGGAAGCTAGATCCTGAAGTTACTACATCCTTATAGATGATTGTGCAGATCTTGCGCTGGATGCGACCAAAGTTTTGTCTGTACTCAGCATCAGACCATTCCACGATGCTGCGAGACCATTTGTCCACAGCAGACATGTATTGCAGACTATGTTGGTCCTTCACGATCTCCGTCATGTGTTGGATGAGGTACCATGCCTCCATTTGGCCGCCTGGCGCCTGCTTGGGGCAGGGAAACTCTGTTCTGTGTCTGAACACATATTTTCCTTTTATTTGTTTGATTTATGTTCAGGTTAGCTAACCGCTTGGGTATGATTATTCTTTGCAAACTAACCTGGCAGCTATTTATATAGTTGAAACTAGCATTTCAACAACATTCTGAAAATGTTTTTGCCATTTTTATTGTAGCATTCTGGTTGTATTTGGCAAATGGCAACATTCAACATGCACCAGCCAACTAACATAACTTGATTTCTTTCCTTGAAAATACCCCAGAGAAGTTGTATGGCATATCTGGAATTTCATGGAGCTCGCAGTCACTAACACCTAGTAGCAGTTACTAACCTAGCAGTAGTATTTTTCTTCAATCCTTCCTCCCTGACTCAGACACACTAACCTAGCAGTAGCATTGTGATTCATGCATGCCATGTCAGTCATTATGGTGATGTTGTCATTGGTTCAGAGCATGAGTCACTTTGGACACTACATCTAAATTCAGAGCATGTTGCAATAGTTGACAAGTACCATGACCTCCAAGTACATGATCAACACATGGCAACTTTAGCCACTACATCTAAATAGGCAAAAACTGATTGTTTGTTCCCACTGAAAAAGTGCAAGCATGCAGGAATTTGATTTCGGGTAGAACAGAAACAACAATTCAGATCAAATATCAGATCAAGTACATCCAGGAACTCAAGCAGTCAAGCTAACAAATCAAATCAACACGTCAGTGAAGCAAAAAGTACCTGTAGAACTTCTGTCGAACAGGTTCTGTGCGTGGCAGAGAGGGGGCGGCAGCGGGCAGCACGCTGGCGATGCCGCTGTAGAGGCACGGCGGCAGCCGCAGGGGAGGAGGAGGGAGACGCGGGGGAGGAGGAGGGAGACGCGCGGGCCGCAGGCGTGCCGTTGATCGCCGGAGAGTGGCCGGCCGCCGTCGATGGAGTCGCGCGCAGGGGAGGTTCGGGCAGGGGAGGAGAGGGCCGGTGTGGAGGAGAGGGTGTGGAGGCAGTGGAGGGGAGGTACGTAGCAGTGGAGGGCGCGGTGGTCGCCGGACAGGGAATCGCCGGAGAGACGACGTCGACAGGCAACTACCGTGCGCGCGCGCGATTGAATTGAAGCGATGAAAACGGCTAAGTCCCGCGCGGCCCCTGTGTAGCTCTCTGGGGGGCTTACCGCTGGCGAACGTGACTGCTGGTTCGCCAGCGCTACCCTACCGCTGGCGAACAAAGATTTGTTCGCCAGCGGTAGCGTAGCACTGGCGAACCAGCAGCCATGTTCGCCAGCGCTAGTTTTTTATTTATTTCTTTGAATTGATTTATTTTCATTTATTTCTTTATTTTGTTTTCTTTAATTATTTGTTTAAATTATTCAAAGACATTTAATTTATAATCAATCAAACACATTGCAAATTAATTTCAAACACATTACAAATAATAATGTTTTATTTTGTTTTCTTTAATTATTTGTTTAAATTATTCAAAGACATTTAATTTATAATCAATCAAACACATTGCAAATTAATTTCAAACACATTACAAATAATAATGTTTTATTTTGTTTTCTTTAATTATTTGTTTAAATTATTCAAACACATTTAATTTATAATCAATCAAACACATTGCAAATTAATTTCAAACAGATTACAAATAATAATGTTTTATTTTGTTTTCTTTAATTATTTGTTTAAATTATTCAAAGACATTTAATTTATAATCAATCAAACACATTGCAAATTAATTTCAAACACATTACAAATAATAATGTTTTATTTTGTTTTCTTTAATTATTTGTTTAAATTATTCAAAGACATTTAATTTATAATCAATCAAACACATTGCAAATTAATTTCAAACACATTACAAATAATAATGTTTTATTTTGTTTTCTTTAATTATTTGTTTAAATTATTCAAACACATTTAATTTATAATCAATCAAACACATTGCAAATTAATTTCAAACACATTACAAATAATAATGTTTTCAAACACATATAGTTTCGTCGCATACAATTGGCAGAAAAATATATATATACATAGTTTCTCATCAGTGTTTGATTTTTTTGCCTTTTTTGGTCGCAGTTGCATAATTTAACCCACATTATGACTTCTTCTTATGAATGGAAGACCATGCCTAGGTAGCGTAGTTCTGCTTCTTCTTGTTGTGTATGTTGCATGACTATCATCATCATCTTCTTGATCATCGTCAATATTTGGGTCGCCGAACGTGTCGAACTCGTCCTCATCAACGACTCCATCCATTCCGATGATATTTCTTTTCCCTCTCCTCACGACAACACGGCTAGGCCTTGCGGGGTCTGTTATGAAGAAGCATTGTGACACATGCTTAGCCAATACCCATGGCTCATTTTGCGCTGTGACATTCGCGCTTGATGAGGTTCCGGCTTCGGGAATAACCATGGTTGTAAAGTATTGGTCTTCTTTCCTGACGGTCGACATCCTAGCCCATCTGACGCGGAACATAGGCACCTTCTCTCCAGAGTAGTTAAGCTCCCATATCTCCTCGATCCTTCCGTAGTATCTTAACTTTTTGTCACCGGTGTAGGATTCCATCGTTACCCCTGAGTTTTGATAATCGGAAGTTTTGTCTTTCTCCTCTGTGTAGAAAGTGAACCCGTTGATATCATATGCTTGAAACGTCGCTAGGTTGGGAGCTGGGCCATGTGCCAAGGCGTACAATAGTTTATTTTTCGCACAATCCCTTGGCGGTGGATTAGCGACGATCACATCTTTAAACCAACGCAAGAAAGTGGAGTTATGCTCTCTGATTATTTCTCCTTCGGTCCTCCGCTTGCCTTGTTCACTGTACTTTTTCATAATCGAGCTCTTGTGTTTTTCCACCCAAGTATCGACCATGTCAATGTGTTGGAGAGCTACTAAGTTTGCCCTGTTAAAGTCGGTGCGTCGACAAGCCCGATCCACATGCACTTCTCTACGTCCATTTTTGTGACCTACTCCATCGAGCTTGCCAATGTGCTTGTTTCTGGGCAGACCAACTGGGTCCTCCACGTCCATATGATTCGTGCAGAAAGAGATGCACTCTTCGGTGAGAAAGCCCTGAACGATGCTTCCGTCCGGACGAGCTCTGTTGCGAACATATCCTTTGATGACCCCATTCATCCTTTCAAACGGCATCATGTTGTGCAGGAACAACGGCCCGAGATGGATGATATCGTCCACGATATGGACCAACAGATGAACACATATGTCAAAGAATGATGGTGGAAAGTACATCTCAAGCTCGCATAGTATCACGACAATCTCTTCCTGCAGCCTTGAGATCTGCTTCCCCGTGATCGACTTTCGAGATATAACGTCGAAGAAGTTACAGAGGCCAAACAGGGTTTCCCGGACGTGTTTGTCCATTATTCCGCGGATCGCAACCGGAAGTATCTGCGTCATCATCACGTAACAGTCATGAGACTTCATCCCGCTAAACTTTTGTTTCTGCGCGTCGAGGAATCTGCTTATTAGCCCTGAGTAACCGCTAGGTACTTTGACTCCGAGAAGGCACATCATCAATTTTGTGATCTCGTCCGGACTAAGAGTGAAGCAGGAGGGGGGGCAGTAATAGTCATTCCTCTTAACCCTTTTGGCCTTGCGACCCTCCGTCTCCTCATCACACGATTGATCGCCGTCGTCATCATCCGGGCGTCCCCCCTGAAGATCTACCCTAATACCAAAATATTTCAGGTCGTTTCTTGCTTTCACCCCGTCTTTGGTCCTCTCCGGCATGTTGAGCAGCGTGCCAAACAAACTTTCAAACACATTCTTCGTGATATGCATCAGATCAAGGCAGTGAGGCGTATCGAGAATGGGCCAGTATGGCAAGTCCCAAAACACCGACCTCGTCTTCCATACATCCAGAAGCGGTTTTGGCGCCTTTTGCTTCTTTCCAGGCTCTGGGCATTCCTTCCAATCATTCAGCAAATTGTAGATTTCTTCGCCGCACCTCTTACGTGGAGGTCCACGGAGCTCATCCTCACCGTTAAAAAGGTCTCCTCGCCTTCTCCACGGGTCTTTGTTGGGTAGCCACCTTCGATGGCCAACGAAAACTGTTTTCGAAGACCCAGGATCTTTCGGAAGTTGCATAAACGTGGGGTCATCCATGCACCTCACGCAACCGTTATGTCCGTGGCACACCTGGCCCGCCACATATCCGTAGCCTAGTAGGTCGTGAACCGTACAGAGTAAGACAGCTCTCATTGGGAAATATTGTTCACCGAAGGCGTCCCATGTGTTCACCCCTTCCTCGGCCCATAGCGTTTCCAGCTCATCTTTAAGCAGCTTCAGGTATAGATTTATGTCGTTGCCTGGTTGTTTCGGCCCTTGAATTAGCATACTCATGTGAATATACTTCCTCTTCATGCACAACCAGGGAGGGATGTTGTACATCCATACAAACACGGGCCAGGTGCTATGGGTGCTGCTCTGGTTGCCAAACGGATTGAGTCCGTCGGTGCTCACACCCAACCTGATGTTCCTTGCCTCCGCCCCGAACGTTGGATATTCACAGTCAATTGCTTTCCATTGACTTGCATCTGAAGGATGTGTCAGAATTACTTTTTCACTTCGATTTGGATCTTTCAAAACTTTATTCCTCCTTTTCGCGTGCCAGCGCATGAGCTCTGCTTCCTTGCGGTCCGCGAAATACCGTTGCAGACGGGGAATGAGCGGAAAGTACCACACAACTTTCCGAGGAGCTTTCTTCTTCCCTTTCTTGTATCGAGCGGCGCTGCAAACTGGACAAATGGTTTTGTTCGCGTCCTCTTTCCGATAAATGTAGCAATCGTTGATGCACACATGGTATTTTTCGTGAGGTAAATCAAAGGGGCACACGACTTTCTTGGCCTCGTCGCAACTTTTAGGACAAGTGTTGCCCTCTGGAAGGACATCGTGCCAGTATTGCAGGCTTGCATCGACGCTTATGTCGCTCCATTTGTATCTCGCCTTCATCTGCAGAACATCGAGGGCCACTCTCAGGCGGGACTCTCCCGGACCGCAGCCTGCATACAACGGTGTCTTCGAGTCTATCTCTAGTTGCGCCAGCTTCGATTGCTCTCTAGCAGCAGATATCGAGTTAGTCGTCTTTCTCAAGAGCAGTTTCTTTCAGATGAGGGTCACGCACAACTTCCGTTAGGGGTGTCCCTGTGTCCTCGTGATCTTCTTCCACGTCTTGTTCAACATCTTCTCCATGATCATGTGCTGGGGTCATAAGGCTGATCTTGGTCCTGCTGTAGTTGGTCCTGCTGTAGTTCTATTCGATCGTTGCTATTGTCCTGTTGCACATCATTTCCTACCGCCGCCGCCCATGGACTTCATCATCTTCATCATCACTTACCCACTGACTGTTATACCCATCCATGAAACCATACCTTAGGAGGTGACTGAGCAAGTCTCCGGTAAAGGGATTGAGCAAGCCCCCTAGTTTGCACTTTCGACATGGACATCGTATCTCCTTGCGGCCATTTTGTAACATGTCTTCTGTCGCGTGTCTCAAGTAACTATTCACGACACGTTCACTCTTAACGACCACCATTATATGTCGCCTGCACGAGAGCGCGCGCCGATATAATTAATATTAGAACCAAACATAATATATATATATATTGCGATATTCACGGAAAAAAATCGGCATGACCTTCCTACAAATTGGAGGTTAGAGGAGTGCCAAACTATGCCGAGACGGAAATGAATCAACATTCCGGCGATAGTTGGCTACTCAATTTCATTCCACAACAAATTGCGCACACATGCATTTATCGTCTCCATCACACGACCATTGTTGAATCCGGTGAAATTTCACACATATTGCATATCGCGTGTATCCGGACAAAATTTATATACAAACTCATTTAATTATATATTATCATTCATCACACCTCAAATGAATAGATGCCCACACGATGATATCCGGAGAAATTTGGAGCTTTGGAGAGAAAGGGGTTAATTCTAGATCTAGATGGCTAGGGAGGGAAAATTTGGGGTAGAAATGATGTTAGGAGGGAGATAAACATATATATACCAACTAAAATAAATTTAGTTGGTTCAAAATAAGGTAGGAGGGTGAAGAAATTGGCATAATTTCGAGCTAGAGAGAGAAGAGGGAACAAGGTGAAGAAGAGAGAGTGGAGGGGAAAGTGGGTAGGTGGGGGTAGCACTTTGTGGCAATATCTGCGGACTACCGCTGGCGAACAGATGCTTCTGTTCGCCAGCGCTAAGATGCGTGCTGGGCCCACATCTTAGCGCTGGCGAACAGAAGCATCTGTTCGCCAGCGGTTGTGGGAGTAGCGCTGGCGAACAATACAGGCCGTTCGCCAGCGGTAAAATAAGGCAGCGGCGCTACCATTTCAAACCGCGCGCAGGTGGGGCCCAGGCATACCGCTGGCGAACAAGGATGGTTGTTCGCCAGCGGTAGTGCTGGCGAACAGGCATAGTTGTTCGCCAGCACTATTAGCGCTGGGCAACAGCCATTCTGGTTCGCCAGCGGTATGGTGGTGGCTATAAGCCATTCCCTACTAGTGAATGGATCGGGGTTCATAGGTTCACTAGTGGTGTCTCTCCATAAAAGATAGCATGCTGGGTGAACAAATTACAACTGGGCAATTGAAAAATAAAGGTTGCACCGTAGTACACATTCATGACATGATGACTACTATGATATTTAGTGCGGGCATTACAACAATATACATAGACCGTAATCCAACTGCATCTATGACTAATAATCCACCCTTAGGTTATCATCCGAGCCCCCTTAGGTATTAAGTTGCAAGCAACAGATAACTGCATTAAACAAAGTGTGTAATGTAAGCAACGATTATGTATGCGGGCACTCTTGATGGAGGGATGCTAACCCGGTAGGCCAACTCCAAGGCATAACCCGGCCGAAAGGACGCTGCGCAAGATCCAGCTAAGAGTAAAGAAACTTCTGGAAGGCCCAAGTTTGTAGGCCTCGTAACCCGGATTGTGGGTTACGGTAAAGGAAAGTTAGAGTTTGTATGTGGTGTCCGGGTAGGATCCAGGGTGCGCCTTGGAGAGTAAGCCAGGGGGGTACGGGTGCTTTATAAACCAACCCCCAGGTCTAGTTGAGAGAGATCTAAGAACCCTAGCAGTACCGCTTGATATCGAGCATCCAGTGTATACGAGAGATCGAGTTAATATATTAAGATCGGAGACTCGGCGACTTGATTGCCGGCTACCAGATCGAGTTCCATCATGTTTTCCTCTGAGCTAAACCCTCTCCCAAACGCCTGTGTCGTCTTGCCCCAAGATCAGTTACCCCCGGTAACGTCTGCCGTGGTTATCCCACGACAGTTGGCGCCCACCGTGGGGCCTGCGTCCAAAGGTGTTTACATCACGGGAGAAGCTCGGAAGAACATGGAGAATCTTGTCGTTGGCGAGATCTACATCGACCACAAAGGAGAAAAGACGGTGGACGATTCCGGCTGGGGGCCAGAGTCGGATCACCTCGAATCCGGATCCGTCGTGACAATCGGCCGGATCAGCGTCATCGGTATGGTATGTACTTCCGGTTCGATCCCTGACAATTTTGGATCCGATTCTGTGTCAGGGGAGGCCACTTATATCCAATCAGATGAAGAAGAATCAGTTGGAACGACATATCCGACAGAAGAACCCATCGCGAAGTGGGAACAGCCGGAGGAACCAGCATGGACCCCGCGCGACTGGGTCGAAAGAGAGGATGATACCGAGTCCATCCAGGATCTGCTGGAAAACCGGTATGAGGAGAATAACAGCGAAGGGGAACAGCATGAATTCGCGCCAAGCATCATACGCCGAGTCGCGGTTTACACGGCTCCCGCGACCAATCTCAACCAAGAAACCGTAACCGCGGTCGCGGCCGGGTCAGCACAAGCATTAACCCGGCAGCAGGCGCCGGCTAACGGAAACACAGTTTTGGCCCAGGTTGACGGAGAGTCGGCATCGGTTACCAGTCAAGCGCCAGAAAACGAGCTACACGCGAACACGTTCGGATTCCTAGCAAACCGGACACCAGGAGCGGGTCCTTCCAATCCACAACACCCGGCCTTGTTCGACAACAATCTGATCCTAGATCCGACGGTTCTTGCCACAGTTATCACTCCAGAGAACGCGGCGGAACGTGTTAGGGATTTGGATGTAGCCCGTCGTGCATTGGAGCAGCAGAGAAGGCAAGTAGAAGCAGAAAGGCAAGGGATGGCCACACGGCAACGCGAGCTGGATGCACTGGAAACTCGGCTCCGAGAGGAAACGACTAGAATACATCAAAGGCACCAAACTAGATTACCAGCATTGGGAGGAGTCATAAACTCGGCCGCGCTATTTATCACGCCTCAGGATCAGCCGATTCCAGCGGCAAATCAAGGAACCGCCCCTCAGCCGACAACCGGAGGAGTACAACCGGTAGATACGCAGACCGGATTACTCGCACCACAGACTGGAGTTACTGCCGGCAATACTGTACCACCACCACCACCACCACCATCGCGTTTTCGCACACCAGCGGGTCATTACAACAATCCCATGGACAACGTGTACGCGGCAACGCTTGCACTAAATCAAATCCCCGTGAGAGAGTCACCCCACGCAGAGGAGACCCGGCGGGCGATAGATATGCTGCGCACCGCGGTGGCGCAACAGGTTAATTACCCGGATCACAGAAGTGGAATGCATGGGACACCATATGTCAGCCAACAACAAGGTAACGCTGGAAACATCCAAACAAGTTCGGCACGGCGGAGGGAAGAGCAGCAGCAAATGCCGCCTCCTCCACACATTCAGGCAGTACCAGCAGCATCAGCAGCACAGGCCATCGTGGATAGTTCCAAAGCCAGGAGAGCCGTGGCCGGGTCTGCGGCACATGAGCCACCAGCGGTACCGCATCCAGCTGTACCCCCTGCAGGATCACACGTTTCCCGAGTAAGACCAGCTTCAACCATTCTTGCAGGGCCTAAGTGTCTTTCGGATAGCATCAGAGCTGAGCCTTACCCGGAAAAGTTCAAAGAACCGGGTAAAGTGGTGAATTATGAGCCAACTATGGATCCGGAAACATGGTTGAGCAGCTATGAGATGGCCATGTCGATTCGCAATGCGTCCGAGAATCTTCAAGCCAAATTCATGTATCTAATGATGTCAGAGGGAGCAGCAAAGTTATGGTTCGCCAATCTACCGGAAGGATCTATTAAGTCATGGGAAGAATTGAAAACTGCGTTTATCAAGCACTTTCACGGGACGTGTAGAAAGTTATTCACTATTGACGACTTAGAGCGATGTGTTCAGAAGAAGGGAGAATCGGCGCGCAGCTGGGTGCGCCGGGTTATGGAAATTCATTCATCATATGGATATTCAGCCCAAGGATGCGCTGCAAGCTATGGCAAAGACCTGCAAGTACACACCTTTAGTACAAAAGTTAACTCGCATGAAATCTAGTCGGAATGCTTCGGAGGTTACAATGGGAGAATTGATGGATGCATGCAACAAACATGCCGCAACGGACACTACGGAAGAGGAAACTGATGATAAAAAAGCAAAAGCAAACACAAGTAGTAACGGAAGAACCGGCAACGGATCAGCGCCGGGTAACAACAGCCAGAACAAGCGTCCGTTTGAAGGAGGCTCCGAGTTTGTCGCCAATACTGAAGCTGGATCTTCCAGACCCAGGGCAGAAGGAAATTTCAATGCTGGAAATCACAATGGAGGAAACTATCAAGGGCCACCAAGGCCGAGTAATAATTGGGACATATTTAGAATGGCATGCCCAAAGCACAACAGGAACGGTAGGCCAGCTAACCACTCCTTGGAGCAGTGCGCCGACCTACAGAGATGGAAGAATGAGGAAGTGAACAGAGCCATGCGAGGTGCAGGACGGGGAGGAGGACCGGGTTCAGGTGGAAACCCGGGCAACGGCCCACCCCCAGCCGGTAATCCGGCAGCTGGAAATCAAGGTAATAACCAAGGGGGAGCAGGAGGTTTGCAGGCTAACCCCAAACAGTTGGGTCAATATCACGTGCATACCACAGGAGGTTCTAACAAGGACAAAAAGATACTGAAGCAAGCGGTCAATTCAGTTTCTTCGGCTGTCCCGAGATACCTGAGATGGTCAGAACAGGATGTAACATGGAGCAGAAGGGACCACCCGGAAAGAGTAGAACACCCGGGAGTCTTAGCATTAGTAGTCGCACCGCAGGTCAATGGGTATGAGCTGAAAAAGGTTTTGATGGACGGTGGAAGTAGCATCAATATACTGTATTGGGAAACCTTCTTACGCATGGGCCTCAAGGAGTCTCAGCTACAAAAAAGCTCAACAATTTTTCATGGGATAGTGCCGGGTCATTCAGCGTGCCCCGAGGGAAAAATCGCATTGGAGGTAGCTTTTGGGGAATCAAAGGATAACTATCGAGTTGAGTGGCTCACTTTTGAGGCGGTCAAATTGCGCAGTCCTTATCATGCGTTATTCGGAAGGCTGGCTTATGCCAAATTCATGGCTAGGCCGTGTTACGTGTATCTACAGCTAAAAATCCCGGGTCCTAAGAAGACCATTACCATACATGGAAATCGAGATATAGCAGCTGAATGCGATGAAGGAGACGCAGCAATGGCCGAGCAAGCCTGTAGAAAAGAGGAACTCAAGCATTACCGGTCTCAAGCAGACCCGGAGGACAGAACCACATCAAAAAGGCCGAGTACTGAAGGCGAAAGAGCAAAGTCCAAGGCAGCACAAGATGCTAAGATGGTGGCTTTTATCAAGGATGATTCCCCCAAACAATCTGCCATAGGAGAAGAAATTGCACGGCCGCTCACAACCAGCCGCGTTATGGAAACACCTCCCCCGGGTTGGCTAGTGAACCCGGTACTCATCATGAAAAAGTCCAGCAAATGGAGAATGTGTATCAGTCACGTCAGCCCGGGACCGGTTCCCAAGAAGAACTAAAAACAATGTAACGGGCAGCAGGTTTCAGACGCGCTCTTTTCCTACCCAGGGTACCTAAGGGAACTGGAAGGTTTTTAATGAGGCGGCCTGTTGATCCAAACTTTCTCGTATCAATAAAGAGATGGTTATCAAGTCCTATTTTGTTATGATCTTTACTTCAGTTATAGGTTAGTAGTATCCACTTCTACCAATACATCAGTATCATTAAGTATGTTGAATATATATAGGTCTCGGGGGATGATTGCTTAAATAGCACGGCCACAAACCCAAAGATTCGGCCTTGATGCCTATGAGTTATAAGGGCCGATTACTCGCAAACGAGTACGACTGCAATCTTATAACCGGACAAAGGAGCCAAATTTTCTTGACTTTTCTTACTTAAGCTCGATGTGACTCGCACTAAAGTGGCATGATTTGCTCGCTTACGATTACAATCAGCCATGAAGCCCAATGGGACTTGTCTGACCCTGTTTTCGTATAGATGTAACAACATGGTATCCACGCGAAAGCCGGCTTACAGTACAAGATAGTCAAAAGGGTCATCTAAACCACAAGTATGCAGAGTACAAGGCTAATAGCTGGAAACTCAACGTTTATCAAGCATAACTTCATTATCTGTATGAAATAATTCCGGGTTTCGGCTTAGCAACAACAAGTTTGTTCTTCGAAAAGACCACACACCACAGACTCGATATTCGGGCCTTGGGGACTGTGGGTTTCGAAGCAGGATGAAGTTATTTCGTTACTAAGCTCGAAATACCCAATGTCCGAGTCGTGGGGACTTGGGGACTTAAAGAAAAGTCCACCTGTCAAAACTCACGATACTCGGAAATAAAGAGGGAATAAAAAGAAATGAAAAGAAAGTTGGATTATCAGGAATAAGATAGACAAGTATCAAGTTCATCAAAAAGCCTAGAAAGGCACGAAGTGCATCACAGAATTAAAGTGCGTTACAAGTTGCGACACCAGTATCAAGGGTGCACATGCGCACCGTCAAAAGAATACTTGTTTCGAATAAAAGTATCAGATGATCGAAGTATTTCGATGGCATCTGCCTATTCGGCTTCCTGAGTAGGGTCCACAACTTTGCCCTTGGCCCCCGGGTCTTGCTCCTGGACTTGCTCTTTGGCTCTACCGGCATCATCACCCGGATTCTTCGAGGCAGGACGGACAGGCGGAAGAACAGCTGGTGTAGAGGTGGTTGGCCCTGATCCTAACTCGGCCTCTCTTTGCAGTTTCTTCCCTCTTCCTGGCCGAGTCAGCAGCCCATCTCTCCAAAATATCAAAGGGCGGGGTGCGTCCTCTGTAACGATTTTGCCTTCAGCATCGTATGCGCTCATAATTGTGTTTAGATCCATACTATCGGCCAAAGTGGTGGCCGAGTGACGCACTGCGGACTGTATGGCCTTGAAGTCCTTGGGTGCAAACTTGGAACCATATGCCTTGAATTGTGGAAACCCGGATATTACCTTTGCCGGATCAAGCTTCGGAAAATAAGCCTTAGCCAGGGTAAAGGCCCGGGTCATACCAATCCGGCATGCCGAGCGTTTCCAGATTTCAATCCAGGCAGGCACAGTGGAGCAGGCTTGGATGAGATTTTCTTCACCCGGATATACCTCAGTAGGCCACTTCACGGCATCCAGTATAAACTTCATGCCGGCAAAGAAAGTCCGGAGCACAGTCTTTAAGGTTCTAGCCTTTGCAATGGCATCCTCCTCTGGGTCCGCAAGGTTGGCACCTGCAGTTGAAACAAAGGAAGAACGTATCAGTAATCCCGAGTATCATGTAATAAAGTAAAGGCATGAAGTCAGTCGGCAGCAAAAACTTACTAAGCAAGATGCGATAGGTATCGGTAACCTGGTCCGATAATTTCTTCAGTGCTTTGAGCAGTGGTGCACTTCTTCTTGTATTTAGAAACATCCTTCTTCAAGGTTTCCACGTCAGCCTCAAGCGCTTCTCTACGCTTCACCTCCGCAAGAAGAAGTTGTTCGGTCTTGAGCAAAACTTCGTCAGACCGGGTCATCTGTGCCTGTAAAGAACAAGGAGCACAAGTATCAGTCGGGTATCATGGCAAGCCAACTATTGTATAAAGTACCAAGCATAACTTCAACAAAGTTATGCTTGGAACTTGGGGACTAAGTGTATACTGTGAGATATCAAGTGTTGTTACCTGGTGCTCGGCGGCCATGCGCTCCAGAATATTGCTCTCTGAGGTCTTCATACTGAGGAGAGCGCTCATCAGTTCATCAAAGGTATCATTACCCGTATTAGAGGACCCGGGCCTTGGAACCTCGGAGAAGGAGTTTTTCTTCTTAGCAGAAGGCGGCATCCGGTCATTCGAATGTCGGAATCTGATGCCCTCTCTCCCGCACCCAAAGTTGCAGTTTTTTCCTTCTTGCTTGCATGAGAGGCTATCGGATACTCGGATTCTTGTCTGGCCGGGTTTATTGGTGACGCTTGTTCTTCGCCGCTAGACGCCGCTGTTGTCTTATCAGCCAGGTTCCCCTTACCCGGGTTATCGGTCTCCATATCCTCTTGGTCGCTAATAACGACCGTGGCCCTATAGATAGTATGAGTGAGCAGTTAGTGTACAATCAGGAAAGGGTGGTGAAAATGTGATAGAACATCAGGAAAGGAATTTTACCCGGTATTCACCGCAAAGTCCGAAGGGAATTCGCTGCTGGACCCGGGCGAAACTGAAAAGTATCAACCAAGATTTCATAAGGGAATGGTTCAGGAAGATTGTTTCGTCCGAGAAAGGATAGGGTAAATACCAGCGCGCCGAGTCGGAGACAATGAAATACCCGGGTTAAGAGCATCATCACCCGGGTAATTTCGAGTCGCTCTGCGCTTGGTCATGGGCGACTCCTTCAAATATGGCCAGTGGAATAACGTCAAGTTAGCTCATGTATATCATCAAGGAATATGATTTGAATGCAAGGAGGCGATATGAAACCTTGAGGCGGCCCCTCGGGTTTTCTCTTAGATCCGACTTTGACTGTCGGCTCCACTTCCTCCTCATCACTGGCGGATTCTACTTTGCCGTCAGTCTCTTCTCCTTCGTCCTTGTCCTCTGACTCTGGAAGTTATCAAGGTCACAGTTGGAAAATGAAGAGCGGGACACGATGAACTCAAGGGAATTACGTGAAGTTCGAAACGTACCTTCATCCGAGTTAATGCCATCCTCTTGCTCCTCTGGGTTTTCGGAGTTAGGAGGAGTTTCAATCTTCCAAAAGGGATCATCAGCCTGGGAGGAAGGTATAAGAATAAGGGTTATTAGTCATATCGAGTGGAAGGTGTGAAAGAAAGAGTATGAAAACCGAGTCTTTACCTTGGGGGCTGGGTTCTCACGAGTGAAGGGTTCTAACCCGGCTATGTTCCGGATTACTTCCATCTCTCTGTCAAGAAGCTCTTGATAGTTTTGTTGTATCCCCGGCTGCAAAGCTGTGGGTGGAGTACCGGAGCGAGTCCGTAGCGTGCCCTGAATACTCGCACATTAACTTAGTGCGGATGGAGTTGGGTTGGATCCGGAAATCGACCCAAGTTTTCACCAGGTTAAGCCCGATGAGACCTTGGGCCAACAGAACAGAGATTTTGGCTAGTAAAGGCCGGATGGCCTCCCTGTCCGAGTCAGGGGCAAAGGCATTAAAAGACTCGGAGATATCGAGAAGGCCCTCCGAGTAACCCGGCAGTTTCTTTTGGCCGGGTGGGGAGGTGTCTCGGCAATAGAAGTACGAGAGTTGCCAGTGTTTGACGTGGGAGTTGAGAGTGAGGGTGGCATCAGAGAATTCTTGCGGCGCTGGATAGAAACCCCGCCGCAAGCGAGAAGTGCCCCGTCACCTCTTTCGCGGCACGGTTTGCACTGGAAAAGCTCGACAAAAAGAGCCAAACTTGGCGGAGTGCACAAGTATGACTCGGAGAGAACGATGAAATGGGAGATATTTAATACGGAATTAGGCCCTATGTCAAAAATGCGAAGGCCATAATGGCTTAGAATATCACGGAAGAAAGGGTGACCCGGAGGACGGAAGCCCCGGGTCACGTGTTCCACAAAACATATTACCTCATCCTTCGCCGGGGTAGGCCGGGTCTCGTTGCCCGGCACCCTCCAGTGGGTTTCCTTTTGAGGGGGTAGAACCCCTAACTCGTCCAGTACTTCTAACTTGGCCTTGGTGACCGAAGATCGCGCCCAGTTGGCGGATATGGAATTGGTGGTCTTGGCCTTGGCTGGTGTTTTTCCCTGCTTTTTGGGAGCCATGTGATTGACCTGCAAAGCACAAGGTAGAAGGATACAAGGAATAAGACCCGGAAACCATAAACTGGTCGAGTATTGGTGAGTGGCATCGAGACAATATGGAAGTCACATACTATCCGGGTGTCATTCCGTGGAGCAAGGTTCAAGCTATCCGGGTATCAAGCATCATTATAAAAATCATGGAGGCTTATGCATTGAAAGGATGTTCGAGAGTGATAGATGGTTACACAGGTACCTATTACGAATAAAGGGAGTCGGAAAAGGGAAGATTTTCCGGATGATAGAGGTGAGGGCGGAAAAATTGGGCGGCCCGAGCCCAGGCTAGAGATTCCATTTCTGGATTTGTGGCAAAATTAGCAGCTATGGGCGGTAGGGAAGTAAAGTAAAGTTAGTGTCCAATCCATTGGATGAACTAGAGTGATTACAAGTAACTTAATTCGGCATGACCGGGAAAATGACCGGCGGGTTGACCTAGATCTAATCTGAAGAAAATCAAGAAATTGCGGAGGCCAGTTAACGGGTATGGGAGGCTTACTGGAGGAGATCGAAGTGAAGCTCGACGGAGGCAAATAGCGCAAGTTTGGTGCCCCTTTGCGATTCCTGACGGGCCGGTCGGGGGTTTGGCGGCGGATCTTGGCGGCGGTGCAGAGCATGCTATGGCGGAGCGTAGCCGGCGGCCGATAGGCTCCGGTGATGCGCGCGGGGTTTCCGTGGTGGCGCTCTGTGAGCTTGAGCACGGAGGAAGAAAGGAAGAGGAATGGGGGGAAGTGAGCCGTTGGGGGGTTACCCCTACGAGCATATTTATAATGGTTCGGGTGGATAAGTTTGGTTCCACGAGCGGGAGCCGGGGATTACGGAGTAACGGCTATCTGTTTGAGTTTTGCGAAATACGCTTTAAGTGTTGAACGTGATATCTGGGCAGAAAAAAGAAGGATATATCTTCATAATATCAAGATCAATTATCGAGTAAAGTGCAGGATCTTGACACTTTTATCAGGGCTTAGACCCGGAAAGCTAAGCCGGGTGTTTGGAGAGGAGCCGGGTTACTATATGGCCACCGTGGAGTTGGGCCTAGCTGTTTATCGAAGCGTTTTAACCCAGCCTTCATGCATTTGGGCATTTGATGTTTTTTCAGGGAATAGCAAGCGCTTCAAGGAAGGATCCGTGAAGCCCAAGCTATTCTGGGGACTACTGATGGAGGGATGCTAACCCGGTAGGCCAACTCCAAGGCATAACCCGGCCGAAAGGACGCTGCGCAAGATCCAGCTAAGGGTAAAGAAACTTCTGGAAGGCCCAAGTTTGTAGGCCTCGTAACCCGGATTGTGGGTTACGGTAAAGGAAAGTTAGAGTTTGTATGCGGTGTCCGGGTAGGATCTAGGGTGCGCCTTGGAGAGTAAGCCAGGGGGTACGGGTGCTTTATAAACCAACCCCCAGGTCTAGTTGAGAGAGATCTAAGAACCCTAGCAGTACCGCTTGATATCGAGCATCCAGTGTATACGAGAGATCGAGTTAATATATTAAGATCGGAGACTCGGCGACTTGATTGCCGGCTACCAGATCGAGTTCCATCATGTTTTCCTCTGAGCTAAACCCTCTCCCAAACGCCTGTGTCGTCTTGAACCAAGATCAGTTACCCCCCGGTAACGTCTGCCGTGGTTATCCCACGACAACTCTCACCGCTGTTTTCTACCTAATGGCAACAACACATCCTCCCCCTTCACATTTCTGTCACTCGAGCAAGGTGGTGAGGAGGCATGAACCCACTATCGAGCATAAATAATCCCCCTTGGAGTCACTAGCAACTACTTGGCCAGAGCAACCACTAGGGTTTTCCATCCGGGGGGATTAAATAGGCGAAAGGGCAGAGGCGGTGGAGCCCTGGGGGCCCACACAACCCCCTGGCGCGACCAAGGGGGGCGCGCCACCCCATGGTGTGGGCCCCATGATGCCCCTCTTCGTCCCCTCTTCGGTCTTATGGATGCTTCCGGAGAAAATAGGCACTTCGGGCTTTGTGGGATCCAATTCCGAGAATATTTCGAGAACAACTTTTCTGAAACAAAAAACAACAGAAAACAGGGAACTGGCACTTGGCATCTTGTTAATAGGTTAATCCCATAAAACGTGTAAAATGACATAAAGAAGGGAGAAAACATGTAGCAATAGGCATAATATCATCATGGAGCATCAGAAATTATAGATACATTGGAGACGTATCAAGCATCCCCAAGCTTAGTTCCTACTCGTCCTTGAGTAGGTAAACGATAAAACAATAATTTCTGAGGTGACATGCTACTAACATAATCTTGATCATAAAAGCATAAAGGCATATGCAAGCTGAGATCATAGAACTTCAAACACAAACATGATAAATAGAACTTTAATGATAAAGCAAAGCACTAACTTTTCATCATGAAGAGTATCTCAAATAAAGGATCATGAGAAACAAAGCAAAGAAAGATAAACGTCAGTTTCAGGTATAGAGAAAGCATGGCAAAGTGATATTTCATTAGTCCTTAAGAGTGGGTGTCGGGGGGTTACCCCCGAGTAGGGTAAAGGCAAGTGCTAAAGGCAAGATCAGAAGGGGTGTTTGGCCGAGTAGCCGGCTACCTGGTACTCGCTACCCGGTCGACTGCTACCCGGTCTCACACCTAGACAGCCAGAAGAATGAATCAAGAGAGTTGTGCTCCTCCGAACAGAAGAGCTGGACCGAGTAGAAATGGCGGGAACCTACTCGGGCCAAAAGTCAAAGGAGCTATTCTGACACCGAATCCCGTGTATCCCGGGTCCGTACTTGGCACTGTTCACAGCACTGTTCATCTGGGGACGGCGTGCCTGACAGCGACAGTGTGTCAGCAGGGCGTCGCAGGATAGGGGGGACCCACTCTGTCTTCGCACAGTGATAACAGACTGGTTACTTGGTTTTGCCCAACGACTTTCCGCATCAGGACAAGCTTAGAAGCCAAAGCTGTCAGCGGGAACTCGGAAGAAGGACGGTGTGCACACAATGTCGACACTTGTTCGTATTTGGCTGTATCCGGCTGGGCACCGAGTATATAAGGTGCCCCGCCGCCTCCTGCGCGAGGGACGAGACTTGGGCTGGATCATACATAGAGATTCTTGACCTAGTTCTACCCGGAGAGAGAAGAGTGGCTACTCGGTAGCAAGAACCATTATACTGTAGCTACTCGGTGAGACATCAGAATACATAGAGAAAGCCAGGAGTAGGGGTTTTACCTCCTCACGAGGGCCCTGAACCTGGGTGGATCGTGTTGTTTGCAGTGCTAGTTTCATCCTTCGCGCGTCTACTCGTCGCGTGATCCCTCCCCGAATGCCTCCAGCGTCCTTCGTCCCCACATCTTTAGCCATCCCATGGCATCTGCCGTGACACCACCACGACAGTTGGCGCCCACCGTGGGGCAACCAGCGGCGCTGGCTGGAGTTACCGTTCGGACGGGATCGATTTCTGCTACCGGAGAGCGCGTGGTCTGTGGCCTCGTCCACAGATTCGGCTCCTTCGACTTCGTCACCGACAACGCCGGCGATTTCGGCGGCAGGGCCATGCCGGAGCACGGTGCTGTCTTTCGGCGCGCACCTCGTCTACGTCGCCACCGTCGTCGACCGCGAGTACCCCGAGCTGGTGCATGACGCGGAGGATCCGCCTGCTGTTATCGCCGCACGCGGGAGGCCGCTGGGCCGCTCCGCGGACGTCGCGGAGGTGATGGTAGCTGGCCTGGCTGTAGACGCCGGGAAGGGCGCGGCTGCTACCGCTGCGGTCGTCGTCGAGGATCTCGTTGGCTCTAGTGCTGGCGGGAAGACGCACAAGCCTTACGAGAAGGAGTGCAACCTTCCGCTCTCCACTACTCCGACGATCCCTGCGTCTGCTGCGCGGACGGGCATGCCGCCTCCCACCGACCTCGAGCTCCTGACCATGAAGGCGCAGCTCGACCGGCAGCGCCAGGAGCTGCTCGCTGAGCAGGCGGAGTTGGAGAAGATCAGGCTAGAGCTTAGCTTAGATCAGCTCGAGTACAACAAGGCTCACGGTTTCACACCAGTTGTTAGGAGAGCTAGCAAAGTAGGTGCTACGCGTCGCAACCTAGGTGCCGAGATGGCAACGGTTTTAGAGGCTCCCAGTCAGTCCGCCACCGCAAACACCTCCACCCGACCCAGATATAGCACACCCGCCAAGACACTTAGAGCTGCTGAGGCTGTAGCTGCCGAGTTGCCGCATCTAGTTGGCGACGCGCGCGTTAGGCAGCAGGAGAGGCTAAACGAGTTGGTGCTAGAGGCGGCTAGGCAGAACGAGGAGTTCCGGAAAGCCAACCCGGGTGCTGGAGCTTCTCAGGTGGTGCATTCGCATGTGGCCAGATCTAACGATCAGGCGTCATCTCCGCATCCTAGCCGTGAGAAGAGCCGAAGTGGGCATTCCGGCAAGGATAGGCAAATGCAGGTGTACGACCCGGCTGTCGCCGCGAAACAGCTCGCTGTGCCGCGACAGTCCGGTCAGAAACACAACGCTGCAGGAGCAGGCTCTCAAGCCCATAAAGCTCAAAGCCAGGCCCGAGCTGGAGAGCGCCCATGTCCTTCTCAGCATCCCGTTGCTCAGCCTACTCGGCAGAGGCAGCAGCCGCGAGCAGTGGCGCCAGCTGTCAACCCGGTGGAGCAGCCTGCAGCTGTGCAGGTGGAAAGATATGATGATGGCTAATCGGCCATGGAGATGGCTGGCTATGATATTCTGGATCGTGTTGGCGAGCGCGTGTTAGCGCCTGGAGATGCAAGGCACCAGCTGGACCGGATCAGCTTGTCGGCGCGGCTGGAGAACACGGGTCCTCCTGGCCCCGAGTGCTTTGGCCCGCGCATCATGAACGAGCCGTCCGTGAAGAACTTCCAGCTCGCAAGGGGCACCAAGAGCTACAACGGCAGCACCAAGCCGGAAGACTGGCTCAATGACTATGTCACCGCAGTCCACATCGCGGGCGGCAACAGGAGATGGGCAGTGTGGTACGTTCCGCAGATGCTAGAGGGTCCAGCTCGCACTTGGCTCAACAACTTGCCCAAGCACAGCATAAATTGCTGGCTGGACTTCTCGGATGCCTTCGTCAGCAACTTCACCAGCACCTATAAGAGGCCGAATAGGCCACAACAGCTGTCCGCTTGCAGGCAGCGAGAAGACGAGACGGACCGCGAGTACCTTACTCGGTGGAGCACATTGAGGAACACCTGTGAAGGTGTGAATGAAGCCCAGGCCATCACATGGTTTGCGCAGGGTTGCAGACATGGCAGTATGTTGTGGCAAAGGTTGCAGAGGGAGATGCCAAACACTCTGGCGGAGACCATCAAGATTGCAGACCAGTATGCAATCGGTGATCCTACTCATCCTCTGATGGATTCCATCGAGCCGAGAAGAAACTTCAACAGCAACAAGCGCAACGAGTTCCGCAACGAGCGCAGGGGTGACCGAATAGATGTTCGGTATGACCCTGAGGAGGTGAACGCAGTGGCTGTTGGAGCTGGGGGTAGCCAAAGGCAGAAACCTGCTGGAGCCTACGGGCAGAACCAGAACCAGGGCCAAGGCAACAAGAAACCTTTCCGTACTCCTCAGTCGGGTAGCGGCAACTCGGAGCAGCCGAGGAAGTTCGTCTTTGACGACATGAAGGATGGCCCATGCAGTTTCCACACTCAGCACCCCTCAAGGCCTGCTAACCACACTACCCGACAGTGCGAGTGGTGGGATCTGATCAAGAATGAAGGCCTGCCTCCTCCTCCTCCTCTGCCAGCGGCAAATGCCAATGTGCAGCCTGCTCGCGCACCCGCAGCTCGGCCGCCAGTGTTCACGAGAAGAGAAAATGTGAATCAAGTGGCTTTAGCAGCCAACCATCACTTCAACAATGAAGGCTACCGCAACAACAACAACTACTACAACCGCAACAACAATAGAGGCAACAACGGCTACCAGGGCAATAACAACGGCAACAATGAGGGCGGAGGCCACAACCAGTACCAAGAGCACCACGAGAGCTACATGATCTTCACTTCCGAGCCTGTCGACAAGCAATCACAGCACAGGCGCGCCATGGAGGTCAATGCAGTGATTCCTGTTGTCCCTCACTACATGTATTGGTGTGATCAAGAGATCAGGTGGTCCCGAGTAGATCATCCCAAAGTAATGCCCAACCCGGGTAGCTACGCCTTGGTGTTGGATCCTACTTTCCTGGGTCCCGAGAAGAATGTGAGGTTCAGCAAGGTGCTAATCGACAACGACAGCAGCATCAACATCGTGTACAAAGACACACTCGAGAAGCTTGGCCTGGCTGAGAACGTGCTGCTACCCAGCAAGACCACTTTCCATGGCATTGTGCCCGGGGTCTCTTGCAATCCGATTGGCCGAGTATGGATAGATGTGCTATTCGGCACCAGGGAGAACTGCCGCACAGAGAGCCTGCAGTTCGAGGTAGTTGATCATAAGAGCCCTTACCATGTCCTACTCGGCAGGCCTGCTCTGAGCAAGTTCATGGCTTCTACCCACACGGCATATCTGAAGATGAAGATCCCTGGTCCCAATGGCGTGATTACCATCTCTGGTGATTACAAGAAGTCCATGGAGTGTGCCTCTGCTGGTTCTCAGTTGGCGGAGTCCATGGTGATTGCTGCCGAGAAGAAAAAGATGTACGAGGTGGTGGCTATGGCGCAGTCCGCGCTGGCTGGTGCGCAGGGCGTGCCGAGTACGCAGCACGGGACCGCGTTCCAGGCATCTCAAGAAACCAAGAAGGTCCAGGTCGACCCTGAGTTCCCCGACCGCGTAGCCATCATTGGCTCCGGGTTGGCGGAGAAATATGAAAGCGAGCTCATCCACTTCCTCCGTGAGAATCGGGACGTATTCGCCTGGTCCAATGAAGATTTACCAGGGGTCCCGAGGGAGTTGGTTGAGCACTCGTTACATGTGCGTCCTAACGCCAAGCCAGTGAAGTAGGCTATGCACCGCTTCGGAGATGAGAGAAGGAAGGCCATTGGTGACCAGATCACCAAGTTGCTGATAAGCAATTTCATCATGGAGGTGCTGCATCCGGATTGGCTAGCCAACCCGGTCATGGTCGAGAAGAAGAAGGAGGACCCCAAGGCTGCCACCGCATGGCGCATGTGTGTCGACTACACCGACTTGAACAAGGCATGCCCTAAGGATCCCTTCCCGCTACCTCGCATCGATCAGGTGATCGATTCCACTGCTGGTTGTGAACTGCTGTCTTTCATAGATGCCTACTCTGGTTTCCACCAGATAGCTCTCAATCCTGCTGATCAAATAAAGACTGCTTTCATTACCCCGTACGGGGCTTATTGCTATCGTGTCATGTGTTTTGGCTTGAGGAATGCAGGTGCAACCTATCAGAGATGCATGTAGAAATGCTTGCACGATCAGCTCGGCAAGAATGTGCAGGTGTACGTGGATGACATTGTCATCAAAACGAATAAAACACATACTCTGCTTGCCGACCTTGAGGAAACCTTTGCTAACCTGCGCAAGTACAAAATGAAGCTGAATCCGAGTAAGTGTACCTTTGGTGTCCCGGCTGGCAAGCTACTCGGCTTCCTGGTGTCTAGTCGGGGCATTGAGGCCAATCCTTCAAAGATAAAAGCTATTGAGAGCATGTATTTGCCGAGATCCCTGAAGGACGTGCAAAAATTCACTGGCTGCTTGGCATCTCTGAGCCGTTTCCTGGGCCGAATGGGCGAGAAGGCCCTGCCTCTGTACCAGCTGATGAAGAAAAGTGACAAGTTTGTCTGGACTCCCCAAGCGGATGTGGCATTCAACGAGCTGAAGGCAATGCTGGCTAGCGCTCCCATCTTGGCTAGTCCGCTACCCAAGGAGCCAATGCTGCTGTACATTGCTGCCACTAACCGAGTAGTCAGTGTGGTGATTGTGGTGGAGCGAGAAGAAGAAGGCAAGAGTGTGCAGCGTCCAGTGTACTACCTCAGCGAAGTGATGTCCAGCTCCAAGCAAAACTACCCGCATTACCAGAAGATGACCTATGGCGTGTATCTGGGCGCCAAGAAGCTAAAGCATTACTTCCAAGAGCATCCTATCACGGTTGTGAGCTCTGCTCCCATCTCGGATATCATGGGCAACAAGGAGGCGAGTGGTCGAGTAGCCAAGTGGGCAATCGAGCTGGCCGCGTACGCTCCCGCGTATGCAAGAAGAGAAGCCATCAAGTCTCAGATTCTGGCGGAGTTTCTGGTGGATTGGGCTGAGGTGCAGTACGAACCTCCGGCTCTAGTTTCCAATTACTGGAAGATGGACTTTGATGGCTCGAAGGTGAAGGAAGGTCTTGGTGCTGGCGTAGTGCTTACGTCACCCAAGCGAGATCAACTCAAGTACGTGCTGCAGATTCATTTCAAGGCGTCCAACAACGTAGCAGAGTACGAGGCAGTGGTGCACGGCTTGCGAGTAGCCAAGGAGGTTGGCGTGCAGCGCATTATATGCTATGGCGATTCAGATCTGGTGGTGCAGCAAGTCTCTGGCACTTGGGATGGTCTAGATGCCAACATGGCATCATATCGCTTCCTGGTACAGTCTATGACTGGGTTCTTCGAAGGCTGCGAGTTCCAGCACATTCACCGAGCAGAGAACGAAGCGGCAGACGAGCTGTCCAAGTTGGGATCTTCTCGGCAATCCATCCCGGCGGGGGTTGCCTTGGAGCACTTGAGAAAGCCATCCATCAAGCCTTCTCCCAACTCGGAATCCATATTTGTTCCGTCTCTGCCAAGTGAAGAATCCGTTCCAATGGAGATTGACTGGGAGAATGCAACAGAGAACCCGGGGACTGCCGCTCCCAACCCGGGGACTGCCACTCCCTACTCGGGGACTGCCACTCCATACTCGGGGACTGCCACTCCTTACTCGGGGACTGCCACTCCATACTCGGGGACTGCTGTCCTTAACCCGGGGACTGTCGCGTTCATTGAGGAGGTCCTTGACAATCGTTCTGGGCTTCAGAGAAGCGCTCCCAACCCTAAAGAGCAGCCAGAGATGCCTATCCCAATGGAAGTGGACGAACCAGTGTTTCCCACACGGGAGACACCGAGTTGGGCCATGCCCATATTATCCTTTCTAAAGGACGGTACTCTGCCAGAAGATGAGGTGGCCGCAAGGCAGATTCAGAGAAGATCCAAGGGCTACACTATATTCAGAGATGTGCTGCACAAAAGAAGTGCCACCGGCGTGCTGCAACGTTGTGTGGACCCAGAAGAAGGAGGAGAAATTCTGTTGTAAATACATCAAGGAGAATGCGGGCACCACGCCTCTTCTCGGGCATTGGTCAAGAAAGCTTTTCGGCATGGCTTCTACTGGCTCACAGCTCTGCAGCAAGCTGAAGACATCGTGAGGAAGTGCAATGGCTGCCAGATGTTCGCGAGTAAGATTCACATGCCTTCTTCCGAGTTGAAGACAATTCCTATCACATGGCCGTTTGCCGTATGGTGCTTGGATATGGTTGGCCCCTTCAAGCCGGCTAAAGGCAACATGACACACATCTTGGTCATGGTGGAAGTTCACCAAGTGGATGAAGTGAATTCGGAAGGATGGAACTAGCCGTGAGATTCTTAAAGGATGTGATCCTGAGATACGGCTACCCGCAGCATCATCACCGACAACGGCACAAATTTCGCAGAGGGGGCAATGGTGCGGTTCTGCAGAGATAAGCACATCCGACTAGATGTTGCATCTGTTGCGCATCCCGCCTCCAATGGGAAAGTGGAAAGAGCAAACGGCATGGTGCTGGCAGGCATAAAGCCAAGGCTGATTGAGCCGCTGCTGAAAACACCTGGGTGTTGCCTAGACGAGTTGCCAGCGGTGTTGTGGAGTCTAAGGACTACCCCTAACCGGTCAACCGGCTACACGCCATTCTTCTTGGTATACGGGGCTGAGGCCGTGTTGCCAATAGACTTAGAGCATGAATCCCCTCGAGTAACCCTCTACACTGAGGTAGAGGCGAGAGAAGCTCGAGAAGACGACGTTGACCTGCTCGAAGAAGCAAGAGATCTCACTCTGTCACGTTCGGCTATCTACCAGCAAAACCTGCGGCGTTATCATAGCCGAAAGGTGAACCCAAGGGTTTTCCGAGAAGGAGACATGGTCCTCAGGCTTGTGCAACGCACATCCGGGATGCACAAATTGTCTCCTCCATGGGAAGGGCCCTTCATTGTAAGCAAAGCGCTGCACAATGATGCCTATTATCTCGTGGACATGCGTCCATCACAGGCGAACAGGGCAGATAAAGCTGGAGAGGAATCCAAGCGCCCTTGGAATGTAGCCCTACTTCCTCGCTTTCATTCGTGAGCAAAGATGTGTATGTACCCTCTTATCCGAGTTGAAATTCTACTCTGCAATCTAAAATTCAGCTCGGGGACTGCCCTCGCCTAAACTTGCTCTGTGTGTTTCTATCCGGCTTTACTTTTGTCCACTCGGTTGCTCTGCTTAAAATTTCACGAGTACATCTAGTACTGTGTTTAAACCTACATGCCAACTCTTCGACTCTGCTGCTGTCCGAAACCCGGCTTCATGGCAAGCAAGAGAACAAGCAAAAGGTCAATGAGCACAAGAAAATTACTAAGGAAGAAAAAGTGCAGGAACCGAGTAGGATGTCTTTTACTGTTGTTTCCTGTTAACTCCTTCTCGGCTAAGTGGTGGGCTGCGTTACTATGAGTATTTCTAAGTGGCTAAGTATTTGCAACTCCAACTTTGAATTCTTGTGACTCGAATACCAAAAAAGCAACAAGTTGCGGGTAAGAGCTGAGATAAAAAGGAAGAGCGAATAAGAAATGCAACTCGGGGACTCGCATGATAACGCAACCCGGCATTTGAGCCGAAGTCGCTCAAATTGACTAAGTTAAAATATCAAACGTGAATAAAACTGAGTAGCAAACGACAAGGATAATTGTTTCGATACATCTGCACCCGGCATCCCGGGGATCTGATAAAAGTTTCGAGAATAAAGTTGCAGGAAGTAGTCAGGTAGAAGCAGCAGTATTCTCGGCGCTGGCCTTGGTGGCTTCATCGTCAGCGCTGGCCTTGGTGGCTTCATCGTCAGCATTGGCTTTGGTGGCTTCATCATCAGCATTGGCCTTGTCGGTTTCAGCTTCAGCGTTGGTCTTGGCAGCATCAGCCTCCGAGTTGGCGGCGTCAGTCTTCGCGGCATCAGCATCCGGCTCAGTAGCAGCCTGCTCGGAAGTGGCTGTGGCCACCGAGCTGGAGGCCGCAGTCTGGGCGAGGAGTCGCGCCGTGTCGTCGAGAGCCGCACCTGAGGAGGTGCCGAACTCGAGCGCCGCGGTGTCGATCTCCATATCCACGCTCTCGGCCTCCACCTCGCTGTCCGCGACGACCGCGGACTTCCCCTTCCCGGCCTTGTAGCGATCGCTCTCGAAGCTGCCCAGATCAGACTCGGTGGAGTCCTCGTCTTCATCATCGTCGCCTTCGTCCACCTCGGTGTCGGGCTCGGTGAGACCGTCGATGAACCGCGCGGTGCTTGCGTATTGGGCGACCTCGTACGCGACGGCCTGGCGGAGAGCCACGCAGTCGGAATCCGTCTCCCACTTGGAATCCTCACGCATCTCGCGGACAACCTGCAAGTTGAGGTTCTCATACCAGCTGGTGATGAACAGCAGCATCATATCAGCGCCTGCCCGAGCTCCAGACGCCCTCCACTTCTTTAGCTCGGCCTTCACGCCGTTCAGCTTCGCGGCAAGCCCGCGGATAGTTTTTGGCGCAGAGTCTTTTTGCCAAAACACCTCATGGAGCTTGAAGGCGGTGCGCACCAGATCGGTGCCCACACCACTTAAGCGCTGAAGCTGCCCCTGCATGACCGTGATGCTATCTTCGATCTCGGCCTTGGTCCATGGGTTCGCCCTTCTCAATACGAGCTGCTCGGGCCTTCGCCAAGGCAGGCTTGCAAGATGACTCGAGGTCGGGGAAGATTTCTGAAAAAGCTATTGAGAAGATCAGAAACAGAAGCCGAGTAGAAAAACAAACCGAGCAGCGGAGAAACGCAAGAAACGAGAGAAGGGCGGAGAAGCAAGCACTTACTGTTCAGGTCGAAGAGTAGCGCCTGCAGCTTCTTCTTCCAGGATTCTTCGTCAGCAACATGCTTCTCTTCCACCTTCCGGAACTGCGCCAGCTGGAGCAAAAGATCCGCGTTGCTCTCCTTCAGTGACTTGCATTCCAGCTCGAGGGCCTGTCGCTTGGTTGTGGCTGCCGTTTCAGCCTTTTTCTTCTCGGCCACCGCGTTGTCCCTCTCGGTGCTAGATCAGTGGCTTTCTTGAGAGCAGTCCGCACCTGGTCTTGCAGTGGTTTCAACTCGGCGAGATGCCTTTTCTTGAATTCCGCCTCAAGGGTTGCAATCTGCGCCTGCACTTCAGCGGGCTTGAGGCGGTCGAGATGCTCTTCGACAAACTTCTTATGATCTTCTGTGAAAAGCAAAGCATGGTCAGCAGAGTAGCAAAGATGAAAGCAAGAAAACAGGCCGAGAAGAACACCAACTCACCTTCCAGCCTCTTGATTGTGGTTTGGCCGCTCTCGACGAAGGCGCGGCAGTTGGAGTGCTCCTCGGCCAGGGTCTTGAACTTGCCTGCAGAAATGAGTTGGTTAGAGCAGAAAGCAATAGCGGGCGTAAACATAAAACGCGGGAACCGCGTAGCTCAAAGCTCACTCTCGATCTCGGAAAGCTTGAGGGCGCTGTCCATGACATTCTTATCCGCCGCCTCAGCGGACTTGAGCTCCTTTTCCAGGGCCTCTAGGCGCCTCCTAGCAATGCTGTGGTTCCACAGCAGTCGCCGGTACAGATTGGTTCTTTTCAGAAGGCAGTTCTGAGAGGAAGAAAGAAAAGGAGTCAGACAAAGACGTGTAGATTCAACCCGAGAAGGCGGCAACTCGGTTGAGTACCCGCCTACTCGGCCAGAATCTCGGGGACTGGGGGATGGATAAGAACAAGCAAAAGAATAGAAGAGAAAGAAAATGCAACTCGGGACGGATGAAAAAAGCTTACCGCGTAAGTTTGTTCAATGTCCTCCGCGGCCTTGCGATGGACGAAGAGCTTGGCGGCGAGTGTGCTGGTGTTGGACGCAATAGTCATGGGTTTATAACCCATGTCTGCCTTGTTCCAGTCGACGCGCATTTGGTCCAGATCGCCCAGAGATGTGCCGTGCCAGTTCGTGTTGCCGAGGACGTCGCTATCCCATTCAGCATCGATAAATCCAACCCGGTCGACTACCTGCTCGAGGCCCGTGGATGTCACCTCGGTTTCCGCAACCTCGCGCGAGTAGAACGAGACAGATCGGTCCTTGTTCCTGGCTGGAGGCTTGGAGTCCACCGGCGTAGCCTGTTTGCCCCTCCGGATAGCGAGCTTCCTCTCGACTGGGGTCAATGGAATGTTGTGCTGCTGGCTCACCTTCACCATATAAGGTGGGAAGGTGGGTGGATCCGGGAAGTTGGACCCGGCGGCGGTATCAGCAGCCGCCTCAGGTTCATGGATGGTGAGCTGGCCAGGCTTGGCAGTTGGTCTTGGCGGCAGCATCGTGGCAGCACCACGCGTACCGCTATGCGAGGGGTTCCTGCGAACAACGCCCTCTGACTGGCCAGCTGGCTTCTCGGCAGCCTTCTTCTCGGCGGCATCCTCCTCGGAAGTTTTCTTCTCGGCGGCCTTCTTGTCAATGGCTTCCTGCTTGATGTTCTTGATAAGCTGCTTGGCCGGAGGGCTGGATGTGGTCTTGGTTTTCTTGGGGGGTGGAGAGTTTGGCGCGGTGGAAGAAGTGCCCTGCTGGGTAGGCGGCACCAAAGGCGCGCTACTCGGCGCGGCATCCGGCTGAGCGCTACCCTGCGCGGCTCCTGGTTGCGCGTCGCTCAGAGGGTACTGCTCCGTCTCATCAATGATCTCAACCCGCTGCCCGGCAGCGGGGTCTTGCTGTGTGGCATCTGGTCCTTCTACCCGCGGCTGGGCCGCGGGGTCATCTTGCTCAGCAGCCTTTGTCGCTGGCTGCTCTTGGTCATCTTCTCGCCGCTCAAGGGCGGCATCGTCATCATGCTTCTCGGGGTCTTGATCTCGGTTCTCCTCGGCCGTGGCGGCCGGAGGAGAAAGTGGTCTTGCGTCGCGATCAGTGTCCCGCACTTCTTGATCTGCGCGGGTCTGCTGCTCCTGCTCGGCGTCGGGGGTGTCGCTGTCCATATATCGAGCGTCGTCGGAGTCGTCCCCTTTCACGGGAGAGGACGCACGCGCTCCGGCTTGCGCTGCGGCTCCAGTCTCGTCGTCGAGGTCGATGAGGTTATCGACGTCAATGGCGGATTTCTTCTTAGTCACGGTGGGCGCGAGAGCGGCGTCAGCGTTCAAGGGGGCTCTGAAGAAAGAAATAAGTTCAGAAAAAAGAGAAGGGCAGAGGAAATCGAGGAGAAGCAACTAAGGAGAAATTGCTTACCCGTTGCGGGTAGGGATTGTCCATCCTCCTCTCGTCGCGGTTTTCTTGGTCGTCTTCCCGGCCGTCTTCTTCTTCTTGGCGGGGGGCTCCTGAGCACCGCTACCCGTCCGTTTGCGGGTAAGAGGAGCAGCGATCGAGAGCGGCTTGACGACAAGGGCTTCCTCGTTTTCCTCCTCGGCTTCTTCTTCAGCATCAGCGCCGCCTGTGAAGGTCGGAAGAAGAAAAACGGCTCAGAAGCAAGAGGAAATTGGCTAGCGCGGCTTGCGACCAGACAAGATGAGCTCAATTACCTTCGTCTTCGTCCTCGGACCAATCACGGACGGACGCATCTACGTGATGCTTCTCCGTCTGAGCGGCATGGGGGAGGTTGAGCCCATCCGCGGTCTCGAAGGAGACCTTGTCGTCCTCCTCTCGGTCCGCCGACCAGTTGTCCTCAAAACGCTCCATGCTCTCAGTGAGCTGGCGATCAAGGACCTGCAGAATAGAGAGACATCACAAGTTAGTCGAGTAGCATAAAGGCACCCTACCCGACTAGGCGTGCAAACACAAAGCACACTAAGCCTAAGTGATTCTCTTAAGTGTGCTACTCGGCAAGGCGTGCAAACACAAAGCACACTAAGCCTAAGCGACTCTACTAAGTGTGCTACTCGGCAAGGCGTGCAAACACCAAGCACATTAAGCCTAAGCAATTCTCCTAAGTGTGCTACCCGACAAGGCGTGCAAACACCAAGCACACTAAGCCTGAGCAGTTCCGTTAAGCGCCCTATTCGGCGCAGAGTGCAAATGCTAGTCGCAGCAAGGAGAGAAGGCTATCTACTCGGATTGCGTATGCAAGAAGCAGAGTAAGAAGCACATACCCGTTCAATCGGCTTCGTACGGCTGTATGGGATGAAGCCATACTGCCAATTGTCTCTGAGGCTGATGGTCAGGATGGACCGCGCATGAGCGGCGACGTCCGCCTTGCTGAGCTCGAACGTGGTTGTCCGAGTAGAATCGCGGGGGCCGCCCATGTAGCACATGGAGTGGGCGCGTTGCTGGAGCGGCAACACCCGCTTAGAGATCCAGCAGGCAACTGGATCATCGCTCTTGAGCCCCTCTCCGATCAGATGGGCAAGGCGCTCCTCCATCTGCGTCAGGTTCCTGTCCATGGACGGCTTGGTCTTCCAGTTCTGCCCGGTAGGAGCTCGGTTGCTCCACGGGGGCAGATTGATTCTGTCCTCCACCTTGGCTCCCTTCTTGGCGGGTATGTTCTTGACGTATAGGAACGTCCTCTGCCACTTGCGGACGGAGTCCAGTCCCTTGATGCGCGGATGATTGGTTCCGGGGCGCTGCACCATCATGACGCTGTCGGTCTCCGTTATCCGGCTGCTGGTGTCCGCGCCGTCCTTCTTGCCTTTGCTCTGTTGGCGGAAGAAGAAGTACTTGGACCACGTCTCCGTCGTGGGGCGAACGCCGAGGAAGGCTTCGCACACCACAGCGTGGTAGGAGAGGAAGACAACGGCGTTCGGGGGCAGATGGTGCATCTGGAGGCCGTAGTGGTCGAGGAAGGAGCGGAGAAAGTTCGATGCGGGGAGCCCGAATCCTCGCGCGTAGTGCGCGAGGAAGACGACGTGCTCTCCCTCTTCCGGAGCCGGAACGAGCTCGTCGCTAGGTTGCCGGCAGCGAACACCGGGAGGAACCCTCCGGGTGTTCACGAGCCACTGGCAGTCTTCGGCGGTGACCTCGGAGCCGGCGCGAGCGTTTTCGTCGCGAGCCATGGCGGAGAGGAAGAAATTGGAGAGAAAAGATTGAGGCTTTGGGGTGTGGGGAAGCTCGCGGCGGCGCAGTGAGTTGCGCAGCGGTGACGAGCTCTGCGGCGGCGGAGAAACAAGAAGACAGAGGGGAAATTGCGAGCGGAAGAAGAAGAAGGAGTTACCGAGGGGGTATTTATACCGCTCCTCGAGTTACCGTTACGTGTTGAGGAAGTGGGATCGATCGTGGCAGTAATCGTGTGGCGTGGGGTCTGTGGGCCGGTTAGAAACGCACACAGCGCAGAACGCGCGCGTAACGGCCGCATTAGATCCCACGACGAGATCGTGGGCGATTACTGCGCGTGATGAGACGTTACGCGCTGGGGGGCCCACCCCGTGAAAACTGGGCGCGTGGCCTGTCAGTTACCGGGCACCGAGACGTCGAAGTCGTGTCCGCGTGACACGTGCCCAGTTGCAGCGCCGAAAGCCGGATTGTGCTCTGTCTCACAGAGATTCTGTTTCAAGATTTCACCAAGTCATTTTACTCGGCCACAGAGAAGAGAAGTGGCCCTACTCGGAAGAAAGGAAACAAGACCAAGGGCTACTCGGAGGTTTTCACCTGGCATCCCAAGGCTCAAGGGCAAGACTCTCAAGGTTGGTTTTTAAGCTGGCAGGGCCCGGCGAATGAATTCGCAGGGCTCTACCAGCTTCGGGGACTGCTGTCGGGGGGTTACCCCCGAGTAGGGTAAAGGCAAGTGCTAAAGGCAAGATCAGAAGGGGTGTTTGGCCGAGTAGCCGGCTACCTGGTACTCGCTACCCGGTCGACTGCTACCCGGTCTCACACCTAGACAGCCAGAAGAATGAATCAAGAGAGTTGTGCTCCTCCGAACAGAAGAGCTGGACCGAGTAGAAATGGCGGGAACCTACTCGGGCCAAAAGTCAAAGGAGCTGTTCTGACACCGAATCCCGCGTATCCCGGGTCCGTACTTGGCACTGTTCACAGCACTGTTCATCTGGGGACGGCGTGCCTGACAGCGACAGTGTGTCAGCAGGGCGTCGCAGGATAGGGGGGACCCACTCTGTGTTCGCACAGTGATAACAGACTGGTTACTTGGTTTTGCCCAACGACTTTCCGCATCAGGACAAGCTTAGAAGCCAAAGCTGTCAGCGGGAACTCGGAAGAAGGACGGTGTGCACACAATGTCGACACTTGTTCGTATTTGGCTGTATCCGGCTGGGCACCGAGTATATAAGGTGCCCCGCCGCCTCCTGCGCGAGGGACGAGACTTGGGCTGGATCATACATAGAGATTCTTGACCTAGTTCTACCCAGAGAGAGAAGAGTGGCTACTTGGTAGCAAGAACCATTGTACTGTGGCTACTCGGTGAGACATCAGAATACATAGAGAAAGGCAGGAGTAGGGGTTTTACCTCCTCACGAGGGCCCTGAACCTGGGTAGATCGTGTTGTTTGCAGTGCTAGTTTCATCCTTCGCGCGTCTACTCGTCGCGTGATCCCTCCCCGAACGCCTCCAGCGTCCTTCGTCCCCACATCTTTAGCCATCCCATGGCATCTGCCGTGACACCACCACGACAGTGGGGCAAAACATAAATGCCAGGACACCTTCAAAGTTCATGAGGAAGACTAGAGCAAATAATTTAAGAAAAAATGATATCACATCATGAAGTAATTATTGATGTTCATGGGACAATGCATGTAGAACTAAGAATGGCAAAAATGCTCTCTCAACTGTGCATTAAGTTCGAAGATGGAGACTCACCATGAAAGTAAAAGAAAGGCCCTTCACGGAGGGAAGCAGGGATCACTCATGTGCTAGAGCTTTTATTTTATTAAACAAAGGTATTAAAAGTTTGAAACTCCTCCCATCCATCTTTCACAAACCATGGCTAACCGAATCCTTGGGTTCCTGCCAACAATCACATACCGTGGAGGAGTGTTTATATATTGGGAGATGTGTGTTAAAGTCAATGAATGGTAAATATAAAATACATTACGTCACAATGCAACTACATTCACAAGAGCAGCTCCCATGTGAAGGACGCATCTGGGTAGAAGGTCATCCCTCTTTCTCTTTTGTTTATACAATTATGCTTTGACTGATAAATCAAGGCCAAAAATAGTGAAGATATTTTTGTGTATTAATTTGGGGCTGGGCACCCCGATGCCATCTCTTCTATCATTTGGATAAGCGGATGAAGCCACTAGTCCAGGGTGTGAAATCCTATCAACAAGTGAGATAAAGATTCTCTATTGACGTCCTCATGAGCAAAAACATGAACATAAAGCAGGAGTAATTTTGAAAGCTTTGAAGGTAACACATGAGCAATTTACTTGGAGTGGAAGTTAAATACCACATGTAGGTAGGTATGGTGGACACAATGGGAAAAACTTTGGTTTAAGGGATTTGGATGCACGAGTAGAGCTCATACTTAGTACAGGTGGAGGCTAGCAAAAGACCGGGAGCGCACAAATCAAGAGAGCATAAGAGCCATAATCATGCATAGCGACATAAGAATCATTAATTAAAGCATAAGAAGTATCATAGTTCAAAAACTAAGTGGTCATGGAGGCTATTCGTGACTGGTTCATAGTCATAAACATGGTGTGAGCATGCTCCAAGTCAACCAAATAAAACATTCGAAAGAGAATACCAAAAAATTATGCTTCCTCATGACAAGAACAACTCATGAATCTTTCAATGACACATTAAACACTCTCAGATATTTGAGGCTATTATTGCTACTCAACATCACAAGGCTTTAGAACTAAAATAGCATTTAGCATGGCATGAAAAAATTCTAGCAACAGTCTATACAAGCTTCTACTAGCACCAGTATAAATTCTACTTTAAACAACAGTTTCTTTCTCCCAACAAGCACCATACACACTATGTTTTAACAAAAACTCTATAAATGCTATAGCAAGCAAACATGAGAGTAATCACATAATACTACTAAAACTAACATCTTTAATAAGAGATGCATGCAAAACAGGAGCTAAATAAATGCAGCAGCTAGACATAGATTAAGAATACAAAGTATTCTCATGAAAAAGCGGAGCGCGTCACTCTCCAATAAAAGAATGCTGGGATCCAACCAAGTTTATTGAAAAAGCAAAAATAAACTGAAAGCAAAAACAAAATCAAACTGAAAACAAAAATAAAAGACGCTCCAAGTAAAGCACATAAGATGTGACCGAATAAAAATATAGTTTCACTAGAAGTGACTTGATAATTTGTTGATGAAGAAGGGGATGCCTTGGGCATCCCCAAGCTGAGACGATTGAGTCTTCTTGGAATTTTTTGGGATGTACCATCGGGGAATCCCCAAGATTAGGCTCTTCACTCTTCTTGATCACATCATATCATCCTCTTCTCTTGACCCTTGAAAACTTCCTTCACACCAAACTTCTCACAATCTTCATTAGCAACGTTAGTGCAATCGAAATAATAAATTCACATGGTTCAGTTTCAACGCATGTCTAAAACTCAAAAACACATTAGCTACTGTCACAACTTCTTTTAAAACTCTTTTTCTCAAAAGAACACCAAAGGAAAGCGATTAAGAAGCAAATGCAATTATTGGCAGAAATCTGTCAAAACAGGAAAGCAGGTAACGATGATTTTTTTCGAAAATCTTCTGTTTCTCAAATCAAAAAGTGGTCAACTAAGAAAAGTTGCGTATACAGCCCAGGATTATGCACAAAAAAACTCAGGTTATTCTGATTTTTCTGTGATTTTATACGGAATAAACAGTGGACAGCAGAAATCTGTTTCCTGCGCAGAAATCCGAAATATAGCCTCAACTTTCCACTAGAGGCTTTACTTGGCTCAACAAAAACTCAAAAGAAAAGATACAACGAGTTTGCTAAGGAAATAGACAACACCTAGGTGCAAAGCACACCAAAGAAAACGAAAGAAAACGGGTTGAAAACAGCGAAATAAAATGGGTTGTCTCCCGGTAGCGATTTTCTTTAACACCTTTCAGCTAGGCATAAAAAGGGAAACTCAGGTATTTTCAAGTGAAGAAGCATCAACATCAATAACTTCCTCTAAATCATTATTTGCAGCATTAGGCACTCTAGGTGTATCTGAAGATTCAACATGAAGGTCACTCTTAGTTTTATTAATTGTTTTAGCAATTTTCAGCACATATTGAGATTTAGGTTTAGTTATCTTGGGAACATACATGAATCTTTGCTCCTTTCCCACAAAGGCTTTCTACTTTTTGAATTTAAGAGATGAAAAAGTTGATCTTAAGGTTTCCATAGCCTCCTCTAGTTTACCAATCCTAAAATTTTAATCATCATGACTGTTGCTAGCTTCTAGAGCAGTGATTCTTTTATCAATAGTACTTATTGATTCATTAACTTTGCTAGCATTATCAAGGAAAATTGGTAAGTTCACTTCCAAAGAGTTTAATGTATTAATAACGTCCTCCAAAGTGGTCTCAGTTTTAACAGTTGTAACGGGGGGTGCTCCTACTAAACTTTCAATCAAATTGCATGCCTTGAAGGCAGGAGTTCCTAGAAAATTTCCACCTGTAAGATTATCTAAAACATGCCTATACCAGCCAGAAATACCAACATAAAAATTTCTTAGGAGTATCAAGGTAGAATATTTTTTTGTGCACCTATTATGAGCATCCTTTATTCTATACCAAGCATCTTTTAAACTTTCTCCCCCTTTTTCCTAAAGGAACGAACCTCTACTTCAGGAATACTCATTTTAGCAAAATAAAAGCAAGCAAATAAATAACAGCTATAAAGTAAACTATTTTGTGTGTGTTTTTGATAAAGATAAGCAAAGCAAGACAAAAATAAAAACAAGACAATAAACAAAATAAAGAGGTTGAGAGTGAGAGACTCCCCTTGCCAGAAGACTTCTTTCACCCCGGCAACGGAACCAGAAATTTCCTTGATGTTGTGTGTTGGGATACCCCAAGAGGAGGGTGTGATGAGCACAGCGGTAAGAAATTCCCCTTAGCTAAGAACCAAGGTTATCAATCCAGTAGGAGAAAGAGGACCTTCGGAAGGTTGATGCCACTGACGGTGGTGATGGATCACCGGTGTCAGCTACAACGTGGAACCTGCACACAACACAACCAAAATACTTAGTCCCAACGGTAGTGAGGTTGTCAATCTCACTGGTCTTGCTGAAAATAAATATTAGACGTATAGTGTGGAAAATAATGTATACTTGCAGTAAGTAAAGAAAGCAGGAAATTGTGGTGGTTTGTTTAACAGTATAGGAAAATGGACCGGGGTTCATAGGTTCATTAGTGGTGTCTCTCCATAAAAGATAGCATGATGGGTGAACAAATTACAGCTTGGAAATTGAAAAATAAAGGTTTCACCGTAGTGCACATTCATGACATGATGACTACTATGATATTTAGTGCAGGCATTATTCAACTGCATCTATGACTAATAATCCGCCCTCAGGTTATCATCCGAACCCCCTTAGGTATTAAGTTGCAAGCAACAGATAACTTCATTAAACAAATTGTGTAATGTAAGCAATGATTATGCACGCGGGCACTCTCACCGATGTTTTCTCCCTAATGGCAAAAACACATCCTCCCCCATCACGTTTCTGTCACTCGATCAAGGTGGTGAGGAGGCATGAACCCTCTATCGAGCATAAATACTCCCTCTTGGAGTCACTAGCAACTACTTGGCTAGAGCAACCACTAGCAACGGAAAGCATGCAAGATCACAAATAACATATGCAATAAAGACTATAATCAACTTGGCATAAGTTCCATATTCATCGGACCCCATCAAACACAACACATAGAGTTACATAAGATCAATCTCGATCATGTTAGGCAGCTCACGAGATCTAAACATCAAGGCATATGAGGAGAAGACAACCATCTAGCTACTGCTATGGACCCGTAGTCCAAGGATGAACTACTCACGCATCATTCCGGAGGCGGGCATGGCGATGCAGAAGTCTCCGGTGATAATTTCCTTTCCGGCAGGGTGCCGGAGACAGCTTCAGAACCCCCCTGATCTAGGGTTGATGGTGACGGTGGTTGCGGAACTTTTCAAGGATATTTGATCAGATGTTTAGGGTTTTCCATCCGGGGGATTAAATAGTCGAAAGGGCAGAGGCGATGGAGCCCTAGGGGCCCCACACCACCCCTGGCACGACCAAGGGGGCGGCGCGCCACCCCATGGTGTGGGCCCCCTGATGCCCCTCTTCGTCTCCTCTTCGGTCTTCTGGATGCTTCCGGGGAAAATAGGCACTTCGAGCTTTGTGGGGTCCAATTCCGAGAATATTTCCAGAACAACTTTTCTGAAACCAAAAACAGCAGAAAACAGGGAACTGGCACTTGGCATCTTGTTATAGGTTAGTCCCGGAAAACGTGTATAAATGACATAAAGAAGGGAGAAAACATGCAGCAATAAGAATAATATCATCATGGAGCATCAGAAATTATAGATACGTTAGAGACGTATCATCGTCTCTCTCTGGTTGTTGCGTGTAGTCTATTGAGCTTGTCCTCTTTCGGGCGCATTGCCCCTCCATATATAAGTGGACAAGGAGGTTTACATGATGTATCCTAGTAGAATAGAAAGTAGTGTTGGTTTCTATTACAAGTCTTTTTTGGAGTCCTTATGTGACTCGAATTGATGCGAGTAGCCTGTTGGTCCTCCTGCATGTTGGGCCAGATGTATCCAATCTATGCACCATATTGAAAGGACAAATGATGTCACTTAGTGGGGGGGTGAATGGGCGATTAAAAACTTTTTCAGTTAAGGCTTGCTAAATGCGAAAATAAACTAGGTGTTTAAAATAACAAGCACACAACCTAAATAAACTAGGCTCAACTAAGTGCACTAACAACTTATGCTAATCAAGACAAGTAACAAGGTGATGGTAAGATATATGACTTCAAGCACGAAGGCTATCACTATTGGTGTACGTAACAGAATTTAAAATTTTCTGTCCTACATAGCACACATGATCTACTATCGAGGCACGAGTCAGGTTGGATCTGATCGTTACCGAAACGGAGCGCGGAAGTGGTGTCGATGAATGATACGTCTCCAACGTATCTATAATTTCTGATGCTCCATGATCATATTATGTCAATTGCTACTTGTTTTCTCCCTTATTTATAGCATTTTTATACGTTTTCCGGGACTAACCTATTAGGAAGATGCCAAGTGCCAGTTCCCTGTTTTCTGCTGTTTTTGGTTTCGGAAAAGTTGTTCTGGAAACATTCTCGGAATTGGACCCCACAAAGCCCGAAGTTCCTATTTTCCCCGGAAGCATCCAGAAAACCGAAGAGGAGTCAAAGACGGGCAACAGGGGGCACACCATAAGGTGGCGCGGGTCCCCCCGGCCGCGCCAGCTATGGGTGTGGGGCCCTTGGAGCTCCACCACCTTTGCCCTTTCACCTATTTAATCCCCCCGGATGGAAAACCCTAAACACCTGATAAAAAATCCCCGAAAAGGTCCGCAGCCGCAGTCACCGTCAACCCTAGATCAGGGGGGTTCTGAAGCTGTTTCCGGCACCCTCCGGAGAGGAGATCATCACCGGAGGCCTCTCCATCACCATGCCTGCCTCCGGAGTGATGCGTGAGTAGTTCATCCTTGGACTACGTGTTCATAGCTGTAGCTAGATGGTTGTCTTCTCCTCATATGCCTCCATGTTTAGATCTTGTGAGCTGTCTATCATGATCGAGATTGATCTTATGTAATTCTATATGTTGTGTTTGCTGGGATCCGATGAATATTGACCTTATGCCAAGTTGATTATAGTCTTTATTTGCATATGCTATTTGTGATCTTGCATTCTTTCCGTTGCTAGTGGTTACTCTGGCCAAGTAGTTGCTAGTGACTCCAAGAGGGAGTATTTATGCTCGATAGTGGGTTCATGCCTCCTCACCACGTTGCTCAAGTGACAGAAACGTGAAGGTGGGAGGTGTTGTTGCCATTAGGGAGAAAACAACGGTGAGAGTGTCCGCGTGCATAATCATTGCTTACATTACACACTTTGTTTAATGCAATTATTTGTTGCTTGCAACTTAGTACCTAAGGGGGTTCGGATGATAACCTGAGGGCGGATTATTAGTCATAGATGCAGATGGAGTTCGGTCTATGTATATTGTTGTAATGCCCGCACTAAATATCATAGTAGTCTTCATGTTATATTGTGCACTACGGTGCAACCTCTATTTGTCAATTTCCCAGCTGTAATTTGTTCACCCAACATGCTATCTTATATGGAGAGACACCACTAGTGAACCTATGAACCCCGGTCCATTTTTCCACACTGTTAAACAAACCACAACTATTTACTTCTTTCTTTACTTACTGCAAGCATACATCATTTTCCACACTATACGTCTAATCTTTGCTTTTAGCAAGACCGGTGAGATTGACAACCTCGTTGGACTGTTGGGACCAAGTATTTTGGTTGTGTTGTGTGCAGGTTCCACGTTGTTGCTCACACCGGTGAAGCGCCAGCACCACCGTCAGTGGCATCAACCATCCTGAGATCCTCTTCCTCCTACTGGATTGATAACCATGGTTTTCAACTGAGGGAAATTCTTGCCGCTTACTCATCACACCCTCCTCTTGGGGTTTACAACACACAGTCAACGTTTGCAATCAATGAATACCGATGAGATTACCATGGCTAAGCCTAGCAATGGGACTGTTGCCGACTCCCCGTATCGTGCCTTATGGATCCAACAGAGTGAGGGTATCACGTGTTACCCCCTGGAGAGTTCGCACACGTACGTCCGTAAAAGTGCGGCAGCGCTTCGTCGTTCAGGGCTAATCGTTACTGGATCATAATTGAGATGGAGAGATCCCAACACAGGGGAAAGAGAGAGAGATTAGAGATAGGTATAATCAAGAGATGATTAACATCTCCTAATTAGAAGAATCTCTAAACCAATTAGAGGGTCCGTAATTAGAAGTTATAATCCAGTTAGAAGCGTTCTAATTAGAGGCTATAATCCTATTAGCAAGGTTCTAATTAGAGGCTCTAATTTAATTAGATCTCTAATCCCGAGAGAGAATAGCACAAAAGGCTAAAAATTGTGTGTCAACAACGAGGAGGGGGTGGGATTATAAAGTGGGTCAAGGGAGGGGACCTGCCAAAGAGGGGGTCGGTTTCCCCCTCCTCTCCTTGGCCGTACCACCCCTCCTAGGGGATTTCGGATTGGTGCCCTTGTGGAGTCCAATCCCACCTACCTTTTTTTCTTTTTTCCCACTCATTTATTTCTGAAATAAATTTAGGAAAAAAATCCTACAGAAAGCTTGTACACTCTGTGAGACCATGGGCCCCTCCTGGCATTCTCTAAAATTAGGTTTCGCCATATGGGGAAATCAGCCCCCTCCGGCACTGCTTCGATATAAGGAAAGTCCTCGGAACTCTTCCGAAACCCCATTACCCTATAGATAAAATCATCAATATCATCTAACAAAACACCCTGGGACATCTCATGTCCCCCGTAGTCTCTCTGGATAATAATTCTATCACGACGGAACATCCGGATGATACCCTCTCTTTCTACGGACCATCCAATGTGAAAAAATGATTATGATGACTTAAGTGCGTGACCCCTACATGTTTGATAGCAAGTAAACATGGTTAGGAAACACCTTTCTTAATGAATAATCAACATCGGGACTGTGGACACAAATATTGACTCCTACAAGTTATACGAAGAGAACTGCTGAACCTATTGGGTTGTTAAGTATGTTCCCATTACTTCGCGATACCAATCAATACCCCGGGACGATATAAATGATAAGACTATGATTAAACTCTTTAATCACCTTATCAAATTATTTTCGATATCCGGTATTGATTCCTTTTACTCGTTACTGTGTAATGGTATCCCCATGACTAGTGTCATGTCTTTGTCTGCGCAGACTATTTACCGATACTATTTCACTGAGTGGATGCTGGATGTATCTCTCTATTAACTAGAGGAGTAATTCCCAATATTGAACTACCACAATGAATGAATAATTTCGTGACCGTCCAGTGTTATCCTTTTGTATCACCCAATTTACGGTGTGATACTTGACTATACCAAAATGATCCTTACGGTAAACATCATAGATAATTATCATGGTCTAAGGAAGAAAATGAAACAACCATCTAATGACGATACTATTTACCAAAAAAAATCTCGTAGTATCTCCAATACTGGGGTCTACCCAGCCACTATGTTGAATAACAAAGCGCCCTTATTAATATTGACAAAACATCTGTCCATGACCAGGAAAACATAGCCATATAATATTAACAAGTTTGTCTGTGAGACATGACAAAGGGTATATCATTGTGTTTATGTTTCTATACGTGTGTATGGATTTTCCTTGGAATCTCATATTCAATAACCATAGCAGTTATAGCATAAAAACATAATACTTTAATCATGAAATAGATGTATATTATTCTCTATGGGCATACATCCAACAGTCTCCCACTTGCATTAGATACAATTATCTAGCTATTACATTGAGCCTTCTTTTAGTCCGATCCCTGCTCGGTAAGATCAAACTTGAGGCGTGGTAGAGCTTTTGTCATCCGATTTGAAACATTCAGATCCGTATGAATTTGTCAAATCTTCTGTACCCTTGACACGTGATCTCTTATAAGATGATCCTCGCGGTCTATGTGTTTGCCTTTGCTGCGAGACTTAGGATCATTTGTCAGGGTCACTGCACTACTGTTGTCACAATAGAGCTCAACTGGGTCTGTTGTAGAAGGAACCACTCCAAGTTTAGTAATTAATGAACTTGTTTATCCAATATCCATCCTTTGCGGCTTCAGATGCTGCCATATACTCCGCCTCCATTGTAGAGTCCGCCATAGTGCCTTCCTGGGAGCTCTTCCAGCTAACCGCACTGCCAGCTCATCGGGTGAAATAAGGAAGAAGAACCTTGCTTGACATAAGACATGATAAACTTTAAAGTACTTCTTCATGAGCTAAAGCAGGAACACAAAACATGTTTAATAATTTTGAAGGTTTTAAAGGCAACACACAAGAAATTTACTTAGAGTGGTGGTGATATACCACAAATAGGTAGGTATGGTGGAAACATTGGAATAACTTTGGTTTTTTTGTGCACGAGTAGAGCTCATACTCAATACAGGGTGAAGGCTAGCAAGAGACTGGGAGCGGCCAACTAAGAGAGCAATAACGGCCATAATTATGCATACCAACAAAACATTATTAATCAAAGCATGCAGTGATATTACAAGTCAAAAACTAAATGATCATCAAGGCTAAAGGTGACTTATTTATAGTCATGACATGGTGTGATCATGCGCCCAGTCAACCCAAATGAATCATCAAAGGAGAATACCACAATACCATGCTTCAATATGATAAAACAACACATGATTTAATTTCAAAGGCACATTAAGCACTCTTAGTTATTTGAGATTAGTCATGATACATCATACACCACTAAGAACACAATTAAAATAACACCTAACCTGACATGTGATGACCCACAAGTATAGGGGGTGTCTCGTAGTACTTTCGATAAATAAGAGTGTCGAACCCAACAAGGAGCAGAAGGTGTTGACAAGCAGTTTCGATGAAGGAATAACTGTAAATACTGGAAAATAGATTTGTAGAGGTTTTTGATATTGAAGATAAATAAAGTGCGAGTAACTAAAATGAAGTAGTAATAGTTACAACAAGTGGCCCAATCCTTTCTTCAGCAAAGGACAAGCCGGTGGGTTTACTTATGATTAACAAACGTTCTCGAGGACACACAGGAGATTTCTGTCAAGTGCTTTTGTTCCATGCAGCTGAATAATGTTAGGTGTTTTGATAAGTGTTGTGTGGGTGAACCTATGCTAATGTACCGTCCCATCCAAGACTAATACATACTTGTGATTACACCCCTTCCAAGCATCCGCAACTACCAGAAAGTAATTAAGAAATAAATCTAACCACAGCTTTAAACTCCGGGATCCTACGCTCCCTCGTGTAATGGTTTCCTAACGGGGGTTTAGATTTCTGTCACTCCCGCAACCCCACAATTAGTAGCCAAATACACGATGCACCCCCTAGGCCCATAAATGGTGAAGTATCATGTAGTCGACGTTCACATGACACCACTAGGAGAATAACACCACAACTTAAATATCAAACATTAAATATTATTCAACATTACTTCACTACTAACAACTTGACTTCTCCCATGTCCTCAAGAACAACACGAACTACTCACAAGACATCATATAGATCATAATCAGAGGTGATATAATGGATGATAACAATATGGTCATAAAGAGAAAACACCGATAAATCTCACAAGCATCAACTACTAACAAGTAATCCACACCGGGAGAGAGATCTAATGCAAAACAACTATAGAGGCCCCTAATTGTTACAACGGGATGACAGTGGATGATGAGGGTGATGGTGCTGGTGGTGATGACGATGATGATGACGATCTTGATGATGCCCGGAGCGATCACGGTGACGATGGCGGTGATTTCCCCTCTCCGGAGAGGAATTTCCCCGACAGATTTCTCCTTGCCAGAGAGCTTTTATCTCTTGGGTGTTTTCCGCCCCGCGGTGGCGGCGGAAGAATTCTTCGAAGATGGAATGAGTCTTAGGGTTCCCTGGGGACCAAACACGTGAAAAATACCCCCAGAGGTGGGCCAGGAGGCCACACCCCTAGGTGGCGCGGCCAGGGGAGGCGCCACCCCTAGGTGTGGGCCCCTGGTGGCCCCCTCCGGCTCTCCTTCTAGCTGGGTTCCTCCTTTGAACTTTTAGGAACCCCCGGATGTCCCCTTCTTCTTTCGATATTCTGAAATATGGTATCTCGACAGTGCTTTTTCCATCAGATTTCTGGTCCCGGTGTTTATTCTCCAAAAATTATAAAACATGCAAAATAAGATAAAATAACATAAGGGATGCATCATAACATAAAATATATTGATGAATAACAGAAAATTATGATATAAAATAGTGATGCAAAATGGACGTATCAACATGCCAAAGTCTAAGCCAGAGTCAAAACAAGCTTCCTATCGCACCACTATAAGCATGAAATATTTTACTCTTCTCCAACGCCAACCAAATTATTTGAACCAACTCTAACAGAAAATAATCATTAAAGACCAGAGATATAATCATATATATTTGAAGCAAACCAACAAGCTCTGAACAAAATTCGAGTAAAAAACAAGAGCTAAACACAGTACTAGCAAAAACTGAACACTCACATAACAATAAGGGTGAAAACTAGAGTATTCTAGACAATGAAAACGTAGCGTGTCTCTTTCCAAACTAAAATGCAAGGATCCAACAATTCATTACAGAAAGAAAAATGACAAAACTGAAAGCAAAAATAAAATAACGCTCTAAGAATATGACATATCATGTGAAGGAATAAAAATATAGTGTTTTGAAAGAAATGTGATATTTTTGTTGATGGAGAATATAGTGCTTTGACGCTTGTACTCCTTGGATATTTCTTGGGGTTACATGGGAATCCCCAAGCTTGAGATTTTTTTCCATCCTTCATAGTCTCATATCATCTTTCTCTCCCCACACTTGAAAACTTCCTCCACCTAAAACTTCTCACGATCTTCATTAGCAACGTTAGTGCATCAAAATAATAAATCCACTTGGTTCAGTTTCAAAACATGTGAAGCCCTCAATTAAAACATTAGCTACTGTCACAACTTATTTTAAAGCTCTTCCCCTCGAAAGAACACAAATAAGAAGATTAAGAGGCAAATGCAAATATTGGCAGAAATTTGTTAAAACAGAACAACAGGTAAAGATGAATTTTTTAGAAAATTTTCTGTTTCTCAAATAAAAAAGTGCAAAACTAACGAAATTTAGATAACAACCTGGGGCATGTGCCTATTATTTTTAAAATCAATTCAACATTCTGGCTGAGATAAATATTTTTTTTGGTGGCAGCACAGAAATATGTTTCAGGACAACAACTTCCCCAAATTACACTACCTCTATATTAGAGGTTACTCTTGGCACAAAAACGAATTAAAAGGATAAGGACCAGTCGTTAGAGAGGTAACAAATTCGGAGACTCAACAAAACAAAAGAAACTGAAAGAAAATAAAGGGAAAACATAAGGAAAACAAGGTGGGTTGCTTTCCACAAGCGCTTTTCTTTAACGTCTTTTAGCTAGGCATGAAGAACAAATCAAGTATTATCATTCAATTTTAGGAGTTCGAATTCATAATATAAGCATTGTATTTTCCACACACAAGGTTCAGAATCTCCTTTCTCTTTTCCATTTGGCTTACTATTTTCATCAAAGGGATTCTCGCGAACAATCCAACCAATAGAGCATCTAAAATTGCTAGCAGTTTGAAAGGTATGTGAATATTAGTTTATTTTTCGTATTCAGTTTTACTCTCATATTTCATTCTTTTGGTATCTAAGGTTTTCAAAGTATGATCAATACCACGTTCATAGCCAAGCAGTTTATAGTGAGCAAAAACTTTCCTAGACTCTATGACAATATCAATAAATTTAAGAAGTAAAGTTTATAGCAAAAAGCTATTTTATTTTCCTATTTCCATGTTGGCAAGCTTAAAAACATTTTTTGTAGTATAGTATTAAGGTTCATGAATCTAGCTTCTATCATTCCAACTAAAGAAGATATAGAAGTTTCATAATTATGGGAAAGTTCTACTACAGGTTTTTCATCAAGATCTCATAGCCCATTAACATGATTAAAGAAATCTTTAATATTATTTCTTCCAATAATTAAACCTTTTCCTACATCCAGGTCTTTTGTATTAAACTTAGGAATAGACATTTTAAAAAACAACGAGGGATTTCTAAATGGGGATGAAAACAGACTTACAAAACAAGTAAAAGACTAAAAACTAGAGAACTATTTTGGGGGGGGGGGGGTTGATAAAGAGAAAACAAGACTAAACAAAAGTAAACTAAGCAAGAACAAAACAAAAGAAAGCAAGTGCAAGTGTTAGACTCCCCTTGCTGCAAGATTGAAGTCCCCGACAATGGTGCCAGAAATTCTTTTCTAGTGTGTAGTTGACGGGAGACTTCTTGGTGACGATGACTTCAAAATCCCCCGCAACAACGCTAAAAATTCTTGATGCTCTTAGACGTGATCACATGATCGTTGGTTTACCCCAAGAGGAAGCTATGATGTCGTATAGTGGAAATTTCCCCCAATTGTGGAACCAGGGTTTATCAACCAGTAGGACTTCGAAGACTTGGAGAAGGTTGCTTGTTGTCTGGCGCGTCAACAAGTGTGGAACCTGCACACAACACACAAACTCTCTCTTGTCCCCAACTTTCCGAGAAGGTTGTCAGTCTTCTCGTCTTGCTGAAAACTAGTGAATTAAACATATAGTGTAATGGAAAATAATAAAATTAAAATCGGTGCTGCAAGGAAACAATGATGAAAGTGCTTGAAAGAAGGTTATATTAATGAGGAAAATAGGACCGGGGGCCATAGTTTCACTAGTGGTGTCTCTCCAAAGAAAACAAACATGTTGGGTTGATGTCTACTACACGTTAGTACTCTTGTAGACTATGTTGGGCCTCCAAGCACAGAGGTTTGTAGGACTTCAACAAATTTCCCTCAAGTGAGTAACCCAAGGTTTATCGAACTCAGGGAGGTATATGTTGAGTGTATCTCTCTCAAGCAACACTACAATTAAGATACAAGAAGACTCTTGTGTACCCAACACACCCAATACAATTGTCAGTTGTATAGGTGCACTAGTTCGGTGAATAGATGATAAAATATGGGTAATATGGATGGGAAAACAAGGTAATTAAATCTTAAAACTGAAACAAAACGATATAGAAATGGTGGAAAACAAGGCCTAGGGATAATACTTTCACTAGATAGCGGAAACTCTCAACAATATTAACATAATTAAACACCTGATATTTCCTCTAACAACATGCATGAAAGACATAGCTCAGAAATTCTTCCTCGTGAATCAAATAGGATGAGAATCGCGTAGGGATACACAAGCACACCTCAAAGTTCATGTTCCCGTCAAAGAACACCCCAACCCTGTCCCTTTGGGCATCCAAAGATAGTACTAATAAACACCACAACCTATCTCTTGAATAATATATTTCTAATCAATCTATAGCACCCGCACTCTCACTTTTGCACTATAGAGATTACACTAAACACAAGCATCAAGAAACCTCATGATTCTAATTCAATCCAACATGGTAAGAACAAGTTCATGGTAAGTATCCCTCTAATCCATAGTCCATAGAGTCACACACGACACCCGCACTGTCACCATGGCACCATGAAACAAAGGTCGGTCCAGAGAATTATACTAGATAAAGCCAATTGAGTACATCAAATCCATTAAATAATGTAGGAGAAACAACATAGATTTAACAATGATAATATAACACACGATCACAATGAAGATCACATCACGAGAGAGATACATCACCACATAGCTACTAGAACAAGCCCTTAGCCCCGCAGAGGGACTACTCCCGCATCATCGTGGGAGGTAGCAACATCGATGAAGATGGCTTCGGGGACACTTCCCCGTCCCGGCAGAGTGCCAAAACATAGACTTTTGTCCCCCGAATTAGGGTTTTGGATGGCGGCGGAGCTCGGATGCGTTTCTGGAAAAGTCCTCTGGGGGTCTTCCGTTTTAAGTCAAGACTAAATTTATGGGCGAAGAGGCCATGCGATTTGGTGCCCGAGGCACCCAGGTTGGTCCTAGGCCTGGGTAGGGGGTGGTCGCGCCTGGTGCCCCTAGAGGCCCTGTGGCCCCCCTCCGGGTCCCCTTCTGGCTTCTGGAGTCTTCCCGTGAACAAAAAATCTTCAAAAATTTCCAGCCAATTCTGAGGACTTTGATTTTTTGACCTTTTCTGCAATTCAAAGACAAAACATACATAAACTGGTACTGGTCATCTTGTTAATAGGTCAGTCCAATAAATGGTAGAAAACATAGGGAAACATGTAGAAAACAAGCATGGAGCATAAAAAAATTATAGATACATTTGTAACGTATCATGGGTGAACAAATTACAGCTGGACAATTGACAAATCATGGTTTCATAGGTTCTAACATCGTAGGCATTACGTCAAGGCGTATGGACCTATATCCAGCATGCATCCATATCTAAGAGTCCACCTCAAGAAAGCTATCCAACAAATCTATGTGGTATTAAGTTGCAAAAACAAAGTGATTGCTTTGTGTGAAACAGACAATTGCATTAAGTAAAGTACGTAATGTAAACAATGTTTCTCGTCCGTAAAAAATAGCACCATTGTTTTCTCCCTAGTGGCAACAACACATCTCGCACCTGTCACAATTCTATCACTCGAGCACATATGTAAGGGAGGCATGAACCCACTATCTAGCATATAGACCCTCTCTTGGAGGTGAAAGCAACTACGTGGCCAAGGCAATCATAAACACCGGAAAGTATTGCAAGACAACATAAAACTCTCTAAAGATATAAGTGAAGAATCTCAGTTTGACATGAACAAAATAATCACAATCTCATGGTTCATCAGATCCCAGCAAACATAACATGCACAATTATATAACGGTAGTCTCGATCATATGAGGCAGCTCAGGAGACTCTAAACATGGAGGCATAACAACGAGAACTACCAACTAGCTACTGCTATGCACCCGTAGTCCCGAGATGAACTACTCACACATCATTGTGGAGGAAATCATTGCGATGAAGAGGCCTCCAGTGATGATTCCACCCTCCGGCAGGGTGCCGGAACAGGGCTGCAGAAGGCCTAGGCTGGACTTTCGAGGTGACGACACCTCTCTATATGTTTCATGGAAAATATCTCCGTCCTGAACTTTTTAGGGTTAAGGGCAACTTATAGGCGAAGAGGCGGTGCGAGGAGATGTCGGGGTCCACCAGGGGACCCCTAGGCGCGACCTAGGGTGGGCCCGCGCCTGGCACCCTTCCGGTTCTCCTTCGGTCTTTGTCCTTGTTTCGGGTAAAAACCGATCTCCGTGGATTTTCAGCCCACTCCGAGAATATTTCTTCCAGAACTTTTCTGAAATACAAAAACATCAGAAAAGAGCAACTGGCCCGGGGCATCTTGTTAATAGGTTAGTACAGGAAAACATCCCGAAAACGAAGGAAAACATATGGAAAACGTAAAGGCATTGGATAGAAAACAAGCATGGAGCATAAAAAATTATAGATACATTTGCAAGGTATCAGTTTCATTACAGTATTGAACGCAACTTTGTAGCTCATTAATGCTCTTAGGGAGTTTATACGTGCCCCAAAAATGCTGGGTGAAGACTCTGGCCATGTCCTCCCAGCAGACTCTCGATCCATGTTCTTGCTCCTTGGATTAGCATCAAGGGCAAGAAACACACCGCTTATAAGTTTGAGCCGCCATTGATCTTTACCGCCATGTGGTAGTCTGGCAACCATGCGTTCGGACTAGTGGATCTGTCATAGCGCTCATGCGTTGATCTGACTTTGGCGAATCCAACAAGGAGTTCCAGATGCCTTATGTTTTCGCCACAACACACTTAGGACCCAGATAATTCGTATCCTTGGCTATCTTAATCGCGTCAAGATGTGCTCACACGTCTGAATGTAGTGACATGGAGTGGTGTGAACAACTGTGCTTGGACGGCTCCCGTCGCGTTTCGCCGTTTGCATGCCCGCCGTGAGCGCTCTGTGCTCGGGAGTGCATGAGGTTCCCGTGTCCTCCTCCGTTATTGCGCCGTGGTGAGCATGAGCCCTAGTGTCGTTGGTTGTTGGAATTTCTTCCGTGTCCGCCGTCAGGGTTTGCCGGCGGTGGCATGTCGTCCCTGTTTTTAGCAGCACGGGGTTGGCGGGGTGCTTGTCTCTCCCGATCCTGATTATGGTGAGGTATTTCCTCCTTATGGGGGGTCGTGTCTTTCGTTTGGCTTCCTCCTTGATGATTTCCATGCCTTGACCATATTTTGACACTTCATCTTCCCATTGCCCTTTTCCAACATCTTTCTGGCTTTGGAGGCGCTAGCCGCTAGGAGCGATGGTTGTTTTCTGAGTTCTGCACATATGGGAATCGTCGAATAGCCTTCCTGAGCGTGTTTTGCCATTTTGCTCTTGGACCATTACTTGGTGCAATAACACGTTCGAGGACTTCAGTTTTTCTTACGGCGAGTAGCGATCAACATTTAAGATCTCATATGCTGCTGTTGTGTTCACCGCCCGGGTCCCGCATACGGGTTCCCCTTTTTGTTCAAGAGGTTTGTTTCTTTCGTCCAGTCGGTTGCTAGAATTTAACGACGAGCTAGGTTATCTTCCGGCTTTTGCTTTCCGGGTTTTGACTTGAGAGTGGAGCACCTGACTCTTCTATCGTATTCTTCCACAGAGGCTTGGGCTTCCGCAATGGCGGCTTGTGTGTCCTTCATTTCATTGCCCTTACTTTCTAGAGCCTCAGCCTGTTTCAGCAGTAACTGGCGTATGGCTTCCAGGAACTCAAGTGGCTCGTATGGATCGAGCGGTGTCCTGAGCAGCTCGTACTCATCTAGCTCTGCTAGGGTTTCTAAAGGCGGTAAGAATTTCTTCTTTCCGTTGTCATTCTTTGTACCGTTGCTACCACCTTTCTCTATCACTTGGTCGTGGAAGTCCAGCTTCTTGGGGTTGACAGCCTGCCGCCTCTTCGCCGGTTTCTCCTTTGGGGCGGTGGAGGTGGCGATTTGGACGATGCTAATGTCGATCCTTTCAGTTGTGCATCTATTGTTGTTGGATCTACGCCTTTACCATCCTGGAGCGCGACTTTCGCCTTTTTGAGGGCTTGTTCTTCCTTGGAGGGCATTTGTTCATCCTCCTTCGGGGTTTCTTCCTCTACTAGATTGACCTGCGCTGCCATATAGACAATGTTTGAGCATCTAGTTGCCTTCCGGACTTTTCCAGCGAAGACCGTTCCATCATCATCGTAATCTTTTCCAGTTTCCGAGTCCTCCTTGCCGTTTATGTCAGCTAATATGGATTCGGGTTCAGATCCTTCCTTAGAGGGCTATGCCTGCATCATGCCGGCAAAGTGAGATCTATTTGCCGGAATTTCCGAGGAAGGTGCGGCTATAGATCCGTTCGGGCTACATGCGTTTTCCTTACCTATGTTGACGGTGTGGTGGGCAGGCGGAAAGAAATTGATTCCTCCATGAAACTCCATTGCTTCTGCCGTTAGTCCGCCGAAAATGTTGAGGGAGACGACGGGGACGACGTACGAGCAAACGAGGTGGTTGTGTGCCGACGTGACCGTGTTACCGTTGATGATGTAGCCTTCATAATGATCCAGGACGACGGTAACGATGACGATCGTGTCGCCGATGCCGCCCAGGAGTCATGCCCGGAAGATAACCCTAGGCGTCGCTGAACCCACGGTGGGTGCCAACTATCAAGTTCTCGGGAAGAGTTTCGTGGGAGGGGATGCTATATCTCGACTGTAGAGAGCATGGGGGCGAACATGGGGAAGTTGCCGGAGGCATGGACAAAGAGCTTTTACCCAGGTTCAGGTTAGTCGGATTGGTTCCGTACTTCCTGCAAATATCACTATGGCGGCAGTGACCGAACATAGGTTACAAGTACCTTGGCTAGATTGATTCTGCCTTAGGGTTTATCTCGTCCGAATTTATATAGGAAACCGGATCGAGTCTTACAGAAAAGATCCACCATCCAAACAACTAAACCTAATACCTACGGTCTCCGAGATATAACCTAACTCGGACGGCTTGTAGGGCCGCCGTCTAGGACGTCTTCCTGCACTTCGTCCTACGGGCCTGAAACGACCCAACCTGAGAAGGTGGAATCTTCTGTGTATAGTGCCAATCCCTGGATCGGTTCACCGGCACACACAGCATCATAGATATCAAAGAATTTGACAGTGCATCAAAACTATGAGAAAAAGATCCAGAATTCAATTTATTACAAGTTGCATAGCATATTGCTAGCTCAAATAATTATTCATAGTAGCAGCGGAACATCAAAATAAAATAGAACTCCATTCTTCAATGTGCCACAGGCGAACAAATGTTGAGTGGAGTCTCGCGACCTAACGAACCTTCTTCAACCTTGGAAATCTGCACAGACGAGTACAGCCAACACGAGGTTGGTCAGGGCATGGAACCATGCACCGGCAAGTAGCACTTAGGAAAGGTAGTGGTAAATTTGGTCTTCTATCTCTACATGCATGTTTGGCTGGTGGATCTCAGGCTAGTTTGCGAAAAGCAATTCATTTTATCCTAACACTTTATTTCATTAAAACAAAAATTAAGAACACGCTGGTTGCAAAGCAGGTGCTCTTAGAACCAAACAAAGGAACACTTGGTAGATAGTCAAGTGATCCTACCCAATTAGTTAACCCTCACATTTTAAGAAACTTATAAAGTTGGGATGAGTGAGAATTTTCATAGCCTCAAATCTAGTTGCTCATAATTGTCCGTAACCGGGGACACGGCTAAGTCACTTAGTTTGACACTCTCGAGAGGTTGTACTCTTTACCCACATGGCCCAATCAACCGGAAGAAGACCAGGCCGAGACCTTTTAGAAGTAGTCCCTCGAACCACCCACGCGCCATACCAACCTACAATAAACTACTTTCTGACAAACCGTCGGGTTCGAGTTCCCACATCTTAATCAGTCAAGTCAGAGCCCATGTGATATGTGGCAGTACTCGTAAACTACTAAACACAAGAACTAATCCATTCTCTAATTCCTGAGTGGCGAGCCGCAAGTGAGATACCAAGGAGAGCCATGAATATGGATGCAAGGTAACCACTCAACAAAAACCATCAAACCATTCCACCCAGGAGATTCATTAATTAAGTTGTTTTATCATTTGGCAAAACATGAACGGTTGATAAACAATTTAATGTGTATGAATCCCAAATCCCCGTCTAAGCATGGCTAAGCAATTCTACAATACGGTGGCGACAAAGGATAGTCGGAACATGGGATCATGTGGCTATTCCACTAGGACAATAAAGCATAGCTTACACTCAACTCCTATACATGCATACTACAAAAATAATACTACATGCATAGGCCAAAACATAGGTAATTCATGATAGTGACACTTGCCTTGGTCGTCGGTGTCGTCGCAGCCTAGGCACTCACAACAATCGCAAGCAACGTCACACCCTTCGTAATCTATACGATCGATAAAGCAACATAAACAACAAGGCAACAAAACAAGCATATGCAATAAGAAGATATGATCATAATCATGCATGGCACATTAATAGAACTTTAGAATTTAGTTGAATGCTTCTCTGGTTATTCATGGGTGAATTTGGATGCATGTGTACGTGGTTTAACATTGCGATTTAATAAGCTTAAATAGCTAACGGACTATTATATAGTGAAAATAAAATATATTAATAAAATTTCGTTTTGGGTTCTCTGGTTAGAATACGTATTTTTAGGATCGGCGTCAAAAAGAATTAACTTAATTTGACTTGCGAAACAGTAGATATGAATTAAATACTCATTAAAAGGATTTTAAAATTGAATATGTTTTCAGTACGGTAAAGATGCAATATTATTATAGATTAAAATTCTACGTACTCTTAACAGTTCGTGGATATTTTTCTCATATTTTTCTGAGTTGTAAAACTCTTCCTACGAATTTTAGAAGTTTTGTACGTATACTGCGACTAGACGTACGGACGTGCTGATCGTTACCCTCGGCGACGGACGACGGCTCTCGGATGGTCGATGGTGAAGATGAAGTGGACGACGGTGTTCAGCTCCTCCTCGCGGTCACTGCAGCGTCAACGGTGTTGGGTTCCTCCTCCTACAGTGACGGTGAAGCTCGGCTGATCGTGCTCAAAACTCCGGCAAACTCCGGCGAACTCCGGCGACTCCTCCTGTTAGATGTAGGGCACGAGGTGAGGGGAAAACGGGTTAGGGAGGTGTGAAACTTAATGGTGAAGAGATTAGATAGGTTTAGAAGGCCCGGACGCGTCCCAGACGGTGGCGATTTGGACCTTGAAGCTGCAGCAATGGTGGCGGCGGCGGTGCGATTTCGAGCTCGAAACGAGATCGATTTGGGCGAGGGTTTCGCGAAATTTTTTGAGGGCTTTGGAGGCCACGGGTGTGGGGTATTTATACCCGGAATTTCGTGGCCAGGGGGAAAGAAACGGGGCCGGATTCGGAGATTTTCTTGGAGATAAACGCGTTCAAAACAGTTCGTGTTCATCCGGTCTTCTTCCCGAGCTAGGAGACGAGCTTGTGGGTCCCACGTCCAGAGAAAAGAAACAAAAACAGAACCGGAGAGAGAGAGATAAGGCCTGGCACGGCGTGTACCCGCCTGTACGCGCATGTGTGCCCTCGGGCTAGAGCCAAGCATGCATGCATCGGATCCTTTTTCCTCTTTTTTTCCTATTCGCACGTAGCAGCTAGGTGTTTGACTTGGTACGACCGTACCATGTGCCAGGTGAGGTCACGTTACTTTTTTTTTCTCCTTATTTCTTTACTAACTGTTGAAATACTACTCAGATTTAAGTGAGATAAATTTCTAAAAACTCGAAATTTGAAACTCTACAACATTAGGTTATTTTTGGAGCAAAAATTTAGGCAAAATAAAATATCAAAATAACTTTGGCTAATAATGCCTTATAGAAGAATTTGGTTTCTTTTTAAAACATGATTTGATTTGGGGGTTCAAATGCAACAAACAAATGCAATTTTTGAAACATGTCATGCTATGCATATGCTCTAAATGCAAAACATTCCAAATGTAAGATTTGGGATGTTACAGACTAACCCCCTTAAGATGAAGCTCGCCCTCGAGCTTCGGGTTGGCTAGCAAATAGGTGTGGGTGGTCTTCTCGAAGATCCTCCTCTCGTTCCCACGTAGCCTCCTCTTCGGTGTGATGGTTCCACTGAACCTTGCAGAATTTGATCGTCTTGGTCCGTGTCATTCTCTCCGCTGTCTCCAGAATCCTTATAGGCTTCTCCTCATACGTGAGATCACTCTCCAATTGGACCTCTTCTAGCGGAATGGTATCCCTCAATGGTGTATCAGCCATTTCTGGGTGACACTTCTTCAATTGGGACACATGGAACACGTCGTGGACATTAGACAATCCTTCTGGCAATTCCAACTTATAGGCTACCTCTCCCTTGCGTGACAGAACCTTATACGGTCCAATGAAACGCGGTGCTAGCTTCCCCTTAATTCCAAAGCGCTTAACTCCGCGCAGTGGCGATACCCTTAGATATGCCCTATCACCAATCTCGTAGGTCACTTCCCTACGCTTAGAATCCGCGTAGCTCTTCTGCCTGGATTGTGCTATCTTCAATCTGTCACGAATGAGTCTCACTTTCTCTTCGGCCTCCTTAATCATATCAGTCCCAAAGAATTTACGTTCTCCAACTCCATCCCATAGTAATGGTGTCCTGCACCTCTTACCATATAGTGCCTCAAATGGAGCCATCCCAATACTAGATTGATAATTGTTGTTGTATGAGAATTCTGCATATGGTAAATTTATATCCCAGCTAGAACCATAATCTAGGGCACATGCTCTCAGCATATCTTCCAAAATCTGGTTTACCCTCTCTGTTTGCCCATCGGTTTGCGGGTGGAACGCTGTGCTGAACTCTAATCTAGTTCCCAATGACTCATGTAGTTGGCGCAAAAAATGTGAAGTGAATTGTGTACCTCTATCAGAAACGATTCCCTTGGGAACTCCGTGCAAACACACAATCTTGTCCATATAGATCTTTGCTAGCTTGGAGCTTGTGTAGGTGGTCTTTACTGGTATAAAGTGAGCCACTTTAGTCAAATGATCGACAACTACCCATATAGAATCATATCCTGATTTGGTCTTGGGAAGACCTGTGATAAAATCCATACCGGTTTTGTCCCACTTCCACTCTGGTATAGGTAATGGCTGTAGAAGTCCTGCTGGCTTCTGATGTTCAGACTTCACTCTATTGCACACATCACACAATGCAATATATTCAGCAATTTCCCTCTTCATATTAATCCACCAGAATCTCTCTTTCAAATCCATATACATCTTAGTGTTGCCTGGGTGAATAGAATATGGTGAATCATGAGCCTCTTGAAAAATTAACTTCCTAATCTCCGGATCATTGGGCACACAAAGGCGTTTCTCAACCCATAGGGTTCCTTGCTCATCCTCACGAAATCCATTGGCTTTACCCTTGCTCATGTTCTCTCGTATCTCTTTCAGTTGGCTATCCATCTTTTGGGCTTCTCTGATTCTCTCTAACAATGTGGGTTGCACTTCCATTGATGCTAGAAATCCTTCAGATACTATTTCCAACCTAAGATCCTTGAACTGTTCACACAAATCCAACGGTAATTCTCCTATTGTAAGTCCATTCACATAAACCTTGCGACTCAAGGCATCAGCTACGACATTTGCCTTTCCTGGGTGATATTGCAAGTTCATATCATAATCCTTTATCAGTTCGAGCCATCTCCTTTGTCTCATGTTAAGTTCCTTCTGGGTAAATATATACTTTAGACTCTTGTGATCAGTGAACACATCACAATGCTTTCCCATAAGATAGTGCCTCCACACCTTGAGTGCATGCACGACGGACGCTAGCTCCAAATCATGTGTAGGATAATTCCTCTCATGGTGTTTAAGTTGACGTGAAGCATATGACACTACTCTCCCGTCTTGCATCAGCACACTACCAAGTCCCTATCGAGAAGCATCACAATACACTTGAAAATCCTTTTGAATATCCGGCAGACACAAAACAGGCGCGGTCACTAGGCGTTGCTTCAACTCCTGAAAGCTAGCTTCACACTCATCCGTCTAGGCAAACTTCTTCTCTTTCTTCAACAGTTCAGTCATGGGCTTAGCAATCTTGGAGAAGTTCTCTATGAACCTCCTATAATATCCTGCAAGTCCAAGGAAACTCCGAATTTCTCCAGCATTCTTTGGTGATTCCCATTCAGTCACAGACGCTACCTTGCTTGGATCCACAGCAACACCTTCTGCTGAAACAACGTGTCCAAGAAATCCTACGGTCTTCAACCAGAATTCGCACTTGCTAAACTTGGCGTATAGCTTATGCTCCCTAAGCTTCTCCATGATCAGGCGTAGGTGCTTCTCGTGCTCACTCTCATCCTTAGAGTATATCAATATGTCATCAATGAACACCACTACGAACTTGTCCAAATATTCCATGAATACCTTGTTCATCATGGTCATAAAATATGCTGGGGCATTGGTTAGACCAAAGGACATAACCGTGTACTCATATAAACCATACCTAGTGGTAAAGGCGGTCTTTGGTATGTCTTGCTCTCGAATCTTCAATTGGAAATAGCCCGATCGAAGATCAATCTTGGAAAACACCTTTGCTCCTTTCAATTGATCGAACAAGTCATTGATATTGGGGAGAGGGTACTTGTTCTTAATCGTCACCTCATTTAGTGAGCGATAATCAACCACTAGTCTTTTGCTAGAATCCTTCTTCTCCACAAACAGAACGGGCGCTCCCCATGATGACGAACTCGGTTGGATGAATCCTTTATCCAATTGCTCCCTAAGTTGTTTCTTAAGCTCCTTCAGCTCATCAACATCCATTTTATATGGTCTCTTAGCTATGGGTCCAGTTCCAGGCATCAAATCAATAAGGAACTCTACATCTCTATCCGGTGGCATTCCTGGGAGTTCCTCCGGGAATACGTCGGGATATTCATTCACTATGCACACATCCTCTAAGCTAACCCCCTTAAGAGAATTGACCTTGGTTCCCTTAAGCTCAAAGGTAGACTTGAAGCGAATGCGCTTCTTCTCTGGGGTTGTAAGTGTAATGGCTCTCTTGGCACAATCTATAACTCCCTCATAAGCAGTCATCCAATCCATACCTATAATCACATCTAATCCTTGTGATTCTAGGACAATCAAGTCAGTAGGGAAACTATAAGCTCCAATTCCTAGGACCATCCCCCTACATCCAAAGGCTGCAACTAACTCCCCGCCAGGAGAGTTTACCTTAAGGGGAGTTCTAATGCTCACGGTTGGTATCTTATTTCTATCCACAAATACCCTTGATATGAATGAATGCGATGCACCAGTATCAAATAGTACGAGTGCTGAAAATGTATTGAGCAGAAACGTACCAATCACAGCATCAGGCTCCTCCATAACTTCTTCCACGTTCACATGGTTGATGTGTCCCTTCTGAAATGGGTTGGGCTTGCCTCCTCCGTCCTTCTTCAGCTCGGGGCAAGCATCTGCAAAATGTCCTGTCTTCTTGCATTTGAAGCATGTCACTTGACTGATGTCCTTCCTCACGAAGTTGCGGTCATTGGGGCGGTTATGGCCATTGTTGCCTCCATGGTTGTTCCCATTTGTTCTCCCTGAGTTGTGGTGGTAGCTTTTATGGCCATTATGGTGGTGGCCATTTCCTCCACGGTGCTGATGTCCATTGTTTCCATACATATTCTGTCCAGAGTGACCATTCCCATCATGGAAGGTGCGGGTCTTCTGCGGCGGACCATGGTTGAAGTGGCTATGGTTCTGCTTTCTCTTACGGTTCGAGATCCTTTGTTGCTTCTCTTCCAGAACCCTGGCCTTGTCCATCAGTGTTTGGAAATCGGGGGCATGGACCACTGATAGTAACTCAGCGAGCTCATCACTCAGGCCATCGAGGAATTTCTCCCTCCTTTTGGCGTCAGTGTCCACATCTTCAGGTGCATAGCGGGATAGATTGTTGAATTCATCTATATACTCTCCCACTGTGCGGTTTATCTGCCGCAGTGGCGGAACTCTCTCCTCTTCAGGCTCATCACTCCAGCTGAGACATGAGCAGTACGGAATCCCTATTGGAACATCTCCCAAGTGACAGTGTTGATGGGGTGGGTGATCTGGAAAGCATCCCACCAAGAAGCAGCCTGTCCTTCCAGTAAGTGGGCAGCAAACCTCACTTTCTCAGCATCAGTACATGCCACAGTCACCAAGTCCTTGTTTACCGAACGTAGCCAGTCAAGTGCGATCATGGGCTCGGGTGCGCTAGAGAATTTTGCTGGCTTCAGCCTCAGGAACCTTCCAAGAGCATCTCCTTGGGGTGGCGGGTTGTTGTTGTTGTTGTTGTTGTTATTGTTGTTGTTGTTCTGAAAGAACTGAGCCATTGCCTGGGTCAGTAGCGCCTGTGAGGCTAACAACTGATCAATCCGGTCGTCGTTGTCCTCATCGTTGTTGTTGCGGGCACGGCGAGGCGCCATCTGTTGGGGTAGCATAGATGAGTATAGGAAGAGAGATCTAAAGATCAGGAGTACCCATACGTGCTCAAACAACACAAGGCAAACAACAAAACAAATTTTCAAATAATTTTTATTTTGTTTGAAAAGGGTTCTGAAGATTGATTACGTGGTTATTATACCACAGCAGCAAAAGAAAAGAAGGAAAAAGCTGAGACGGATTGAGTCTAATCGATATGGCAACTCTCGGCACAATCTGCCTACAGATGTTGCTGTTGCAGAACGTGCACCAAAGGTAAACGTAAACTCGTCAGAAAAATCTGAAAGTTTTACAGCGCGAAGAGGACGAAATTTCGGTTCGGACAACGCGGGTATTTTCACGATCAGCGCTACCCAAGATTTATTAAAAATCGCGTCGTAACAGCGGTACGCAGAAAAACTGCAGCTCGGGAAAAAAAAAACGAAACTGCACGAGGATAGGATTAGGCCTTATACAAAATACTTTATAAAATAGGGTTCAAATAATCCAGCAAGCAGGAAACCAATATTCGATATTACATGATTTGATCTAATTCCTAACTCGAAACTTGATAACCTAACGAAGACTATATGGCGGGCATCTAAACTAGTTCTGACGCTTGCGCTTATTGGCACTCTTGGGCGTGTACTCATCATCGGATGTATCTTCATCAGTAGAAACGCACATGACCCGCTCCTCGGGGTCTTCTTCTTCTTCCTCTTCCTCTTCTAGGATCCCTCCTCCTGCTCCCTCAGCTTGAGCAGCACCCTCAATGGCGCCGGCATCTCCATCATCTTCGCCATCATCCTCATCTTCATCACTCTCACTAGATGGTTGAGGTGGGTTGACTTGAGCTTGGAGTTCGGCGAGTTGAGCGTCCTTGAGCGTGAGTTGAGCATCCTTGAGCGTGAGTTGAGCATCCTTCTCCGCTAGCTGCATGGTGAGCCTGGTGTCATTGTCCTTGAACATCTCAATTTGAGCCTTGAGCGCATCCAACTGAGCATTGAGAGTATCCATCTGAGCATTGAGAGTGGTGATCTCATATGCTTGGTGATGTGCGGTGGCTCTTGCTTCCTCACTTTGCAGCATGAACCATTGCATGAGGGCTTCCATTCCAGTGGTGTATGCCTCCAAATCTTCTACGTGTTTCTGCATCCGGGTCTTGTCTCCATCCTCGATCCATACGGCTTCACCTTCTTCATTCCTCCTCCCGAAGTCTCTGTAGATGGAGTCCTCGGGTATCTGGTCACGGTAGTCATGACACAGTCGAGCCATTGCATACTTTATTGCCATGACGAGCCCTCCATTTCAGCTGGGGTAAATCCCCCTGTAGGTGATGAGTTGTACTACTCCATCCACAATATCTACTACAATGGTAGTCTTGATGTCCCACTTCTTGTCTCCTGGGATGTTGGTCTCTATTTGGTAACCTTCAATCTTCGGTAAGAAGAATCCGAGTAGCTTTGTTAAGCTCGCTAGCTCGTTCTTGAACTCCACTCCCGAGTTCTCCTCAACATAGTAGACTTCATCAGCGTTCATCTATAAGTAGATAGGAGTAGAAGTTAGCAAAGACAAGTAATATGAGAAGAAAGGTAAAGAACGTAAAGAAAAGAAGTAAAATAGAATTTAATCTTGTGGCATCCTATTCCAATCCTAGGTCACGATCCTACAGTCAACACACTGCTCTGATGCCATCTGAAACGACCCAACCTGAGAAGGTGGAATCTTCTGTGTATAGTGCCAATCCCTGGATCGGTTCACCGGCACACACAGCATCATAGATATCAAAGAATTTGACAGTGCATCAAAACTATGAGAAAAAGATCCAGAATTCAATTTATTACAAGTTGCATAGCATATTGCTAGCTCAAATAATTATTCATAGTAGCAGCGGAACATCAAAATAAAATAGAACACCATTCTTCAATGTGCCACAGGCGAACAAATGTTGAGTGGAGTCTCGCGACCTAACGAACCTTCTTCAACCTTGGAAATCTGCACAGACGAGTACAACCAACACGAGGTTGGTCAGGGCATGGAACCATGCACCGGCAAGTGGCACTTAGGAAAGGTAGTGGTAAATTTGGTCTTCTATCTCTACATGCATGTTTGGCTGGTGGATCTCAGGCTAGTTTGCGAAAAGCAATTCATTTTATCCTAACACTTTATTTCATTAAAACAAAAATTAAGAACACGCTGGTTGCAAAGCAGGTGCTCTTAGAACCAAACAAAGGAACACTTGGTAGATATTTAAGTGATCCTACCCAATTAGTTAACCCTCACATTTTAAGAAACTTATAAAGTTGGGATGAGTGAGAATTTTCATAGCCTCAAATCTAGTTGCTCATAATTGTCCGTAACCGGAGACACGGCTAAGTCACTTAGTTTGACACTCTCGAGAGGTTGTACTCTTTACCCACATGGCCCAATCAACCGGAAGAAGACCAGGCCGAGACCTTTTAGAAGTAGTCCCTCGAACCACCCACGCGCCATACCAACCTACAATAAACTACTTTCTGACAAACCGTCGGGTTCGAGTTCCCACATCTTAATCAGTCAAGTCAGAGCCCATGTGACATGTGGCAGTACTCGTAAGCTACTAAACACAAGAACTAATCCATTCTCTAATTCCTGAGTGGCGAGCCGCAAGTGAGATACCAAGGAGAGCCATGAATATGGATGTAAGGTAACCACTCAACAAAAACCATCAAACCATTCCACCCAGGAGATTCATTAATTAAGTTGTTTTATCATTTGGCAAAACATAAACGGTTGATAAACAATTTCATGTGTATGAATCCCAAATCCCCGTCTAAGCATGGCTAAGCAATTCTACAATACGGTGGCGACAAAGGATAGTCGGAACATGGGATCATGTGGCTATTCCACTAGGACAATAAAGCATAGCTTACACTCAACTCCTATACATGCATACTACAAAAATAATACTACATGCATAGGCCAAAACATAGGTAATTCATGATAGTGACACTTGCCTTGGTCGTCGGTGTCGTCGCAGCCTAGGCACTCACAACAATCGCAAGCAACGTCACACCCTTCGTAATCTATACGATCGATAAAGCAACATAAACAACAAGGCAACAAAACAAGCATATGCAATAAGAAGATATGATCATAATCATGCATGGCACATTAATAGAACTTTAGAATTTAGTTGAATGCTTCTCTGGTTATTCATGGGTGAATTTGGATGCATGTGTACGTGGTTTAACATTGCGATTTAATAAGCTTAAATAGCTAACGGACTATTATATAGTGAAAATAAAATATATTAATAAAATTTCGTTTTGGTTCTCTGGTTAGAAAACGTATTTTTAGGATCGGCGTCAAAAAGAATTAACTTAATTTGACTTGCGAAACAGTAGATATGAATTAAATACTCATTAAAAGGATTTTAAAATTGAATATGTTTTCAGTACGGTAAATATGCAATATTATTATAGATTAAAATTCTACGTACTCTTAACAGTTCGTGGATATTTTTCTCATATTTTTCTGAGTTGTAAAACTCTTCCTACGAATTTTAGAAGTTTTGTACGTATACTGCGACTAGACGTACGGACGTGCTGATCGTTACCCTCGGCGACGGACGACGGCTCTCGGATGGTCGATGGTGAAGATGAAGTGGACGACGGTGTTCAGCTCCTCCTCGCGGTCACTGCAGCGTCAACGGTGTTGGGTTCCTCCTCCTACAGTGACGGTGAAGCTCGGCTGATCGTGCTCAAAACTCCGGCAAACTCCGGCGAACTCCGGCGACTCCTCCTGTTAGATGTAGGGCACGAGGTGAGGGGAAAACGGGTTAGGGAGGTGTGAAACTTAATGGTGAAGAGATTAGATGGGTTTAGAAGGCCCGAACGCGTCCCAGACGGTGGCGATTTGGACCTTGAAGCTGCAGCAATGGTGGCGGCGGCGGTGCGATTTCGAGCTCGAAACGAGATCGATTTGGGCGAGGGTTTCGCGAAATTTTTTGAGGGCTTTGGAGGCCACGGGTGTGGGGTATTTATACCCGGAATTTCGTGGCCAGGGGGAAAGAAACGGGGCCGGATTCGGAGATTTTCTTGGAGATAAACGCCTTCAAAACAGTTCGTGTTCATCCGGTCTCCTTCCCGAGCTGGGAGACGAGCTTGTGGGTCCCACGTCCAGAGAAAAGAAACAAAAACAGAACCGGAGAGAGAGATAAGGCCTGGCACGGCGTGTACCCGCCTGTACGCGCATGTGTGCCCTCGGGCTAGAGCCAAGCATGCATGCATCGGATCCTTTTTCCTCTTTTTTTCCTTTTTTTCCTATTCGCACGTAGCAGCTAGGTGTTTGACTTGGTACGACCGTACCATGTGCCAGGTGAGGTCACGTTACTTTTTTTTTCTCCTTATTTCTTTACTAACCGTTGAAATACTACTCAGATTTAAGTGAGATAAATTTCTAAAAACTCGAAATTTGAAACTCTACAACATTAGGTTATTTTTGGAGCGAAAATTTAGGCAAAATAAAATATCAAAATAACTTTGGCTAATAATGCCTTATAGAAGAATTTGGTTTCTTTTTAAAACATGATTAGATTTGGGGGTTCAAATGCAACAAACAAATGCAATTTTTGAAACATGCCATGCTATGCATATGCTCTAAATGCAAAACATTCCAAATGTAAGATTTGGGATGTTACAGGGCCGCCCAATACGACCTCCTGCCGCATCATTTGGGCTCCTCCGCAGTCCGGCCTTCTGAATGCCAGAGGATACCCTATTTCGGATGTCCTCGACAACGG